>APFE031215132.1:8646-52496 GCA_000404065.3 Pinus taeda | reverse complement strand
GGTTGTAATCTTCCTGCTACTTTTCATCTGAATCAAAGCTATTCTTGTTTCCTTCCATATTCTTCTGTACTTCTTTATATATGCATGTATATGGTTAATGCACATCTGATCCTACATTATTTATAAATTTAGATCCTTGTTTCTTGCATAGTTGTATGTTGTTATGATTCCACAGGTCCTTTCGAAGCTGGGCAAACAAAGAAGAAGTGGCAAAACTCTATCAAGAAGGAGAGGAAATCGAGCACAAGACTCAGGTTGACCCTCTTGGTTCTCCTCTCATCTATTTTCATAAAAGGAATCAATAGTAGACTTTGATTGTTTGTTTCTAACATAACCACCCATCTTAGTGGGAAGAGAAACATCCGAGTGGACATTATTCCCATATAACACCGCTGCAATACATGGGATTATTTAACCCTCTAGGTTAATTGATAACCACCCCGACCAATCATATTGACCCCGATATGATTAAAACATTGTTAATTACATCAGGCCCGCCACAAATAAAGTTCTGCCATCTCCAACACCCATTCGTCATCTGATCACTCCCTTTTCATCTAACAGTTGATGATGATATTGCACCCCCTTGGTGACCATGCTTTAACTCGCGATCATTAGATGGTTTTCCACCCGTACCTTTTCCACGCGTCGCATAGTCTGTATGCTCGCTCGCCCCTGGCTCGAAACCACCCATCCTCAAAAGTTGTGTGATACAAACTGCTTACCACCCTCCACAAGTGACAAAACGTCACATCCCACTTGTGTCATCTGCCCGATAAATCCAAAGAAAAACTCGCCAACTTCAGTTTTGTTAAATAAACAAACAAAGTGTCATTTTCGCTGTAGTATGCTGCGTCCTGTGCTCCCATGCAAAACAACATTCGAGTCAACTGTTCTAGTTTCCTAATCGCCACCTGATCAGAAAAAATACAGCAACGTGGTCTGTAGCCTATCATCCAACCTGCCATTGTACGGTTTACTTCCTTAATGCAGGTATTTATCCAATCTACCCTGCAACCTTGTAATTTCAGTTTTCTACTGAAAATTCTACCAGAAAGGGCCAAATTCATTTCTTGAACAGTTTGTGGCTGCCATATAAAGTCCCAAACTTGTTATTTGGTCTATTTTCTCACAGAAAGTCTAAATTCCATTTTTGAATCCACAAGAACCAAAAATGGAAACCCTTATAGCCTTGAATGTCACACCCATGAACGCTCCCCACAAAGACTTGGGTTATCTACCTCTGGCCGATAAAGACTTTCAGATAAAAGACTTATCTAGTGATGGTAACCATCTTGAGATCTTCTACCATATCAAATATAGTTATCTGAATAAGTCTGAAATTTTTGGACTATGAGAATCTAACCTTCCCAGGTATTTCGTTCCCTCAGTCCATGTTTTCCTAGACATAATTCATCAATGTTGTGCTAATTATGATTCTAAACAGAGAGCTGTTATGTCCCCATTCCAAACTGTCCCTTTTTGCATAACTGCTCAGTCCATCAACGAAATAATACAATTCCATTCTAGTCAGCCCCTCACCCCTCTTTCCATGGCATATTTTCTTGAAAAAGAATCTCAGTTATCCCAATCAGAAGTGAGCCGTATTGCTCAAACCTTCATGCAACCAAAGCACCAGCCTAAGGGTCCACCTCCTTATCTGCAGACTTTCTTTACTGAAACTGGAAGACTTCTTGGTGATATGATATCCCTGATTATGGGATTTAACTCTAGTGAATTTTTTGATGATATCACCCTAGTGTTATTATCAATCTTTACTCCAGGATAGCCCACTGCTGTTATATATGACTATGCCTCCTTTATTGCAAACAAAATCCATGACCAATTCATGAATTTGGAAAGGGAAGGAGTTTTCAGATATACCTCTTTCATATACCATCTCATGTTATACTATCAGTCGGATAACTTTCCATTCCCTGCCAAGAAACTGGACACTAAAGGAAATCCTAGATCTGTCATCTTTTGGAGTTCAATCTTTCATAATACCATTGAGTCCCCTTACACTTATAATGAGTTCATTGACTTATTTGTACATCCAGCAACCTCTCTATTGATAGAAGTTTCCCCTCCTAGGATTAATGGTGACATGAAGAAAATTCTCTAGCTCTCTAAGCAATACAGGATAGGTGACTGGTACCTATACAAAAATCGCACAGAAATCAAGATGTCTGGGTGTGAACTTTTCCCTTTCAAGTTACCCAAGTATGTTCCTATGAGACTATTTTCTTTGGAGTATTTCAGGCAGATCATAAATGCAGATTTAGTCCATTTTTGTAGTGCAAAAAAGAATGCTCAGCTAAGAATAAAGAACCAGCTAGGCCCTTTTGTCATCAACTCTAGGAATGCATGGAAAGAAGCTGAAAAGATTTTGGAAGACCACTTTAGATTAAGAAAGAGTTTTAGATGGGTACCGTATCACCCCAACAGTTTTATAAGTGACAGAAGGACCAAGAACAGGTTATCCCCATATATTCATCATAGGATCGCAGACATTGAACAGTTTACAAACTTGGATGAATGTATAGAGGGAACCCTAGTTGAGGAGGTTAGTGAGAAGGTCAATATGGAAAATGCTATAAGAGAACTTGAGAAAACCCTTGACTTGGATTCTTTTGGGCAGGTACCATTCCAGTGGTCTCAAAAATCAGCAATTCGTACATCCTCTGCTGGAACTTCTCAACAGCCTCCATAATATGTCAACATACCAGCTATAGGAACATCCAAAGGCAAAGAAATAGAGACCACAGAACAACCTACAATGACAAATCAGCCTAGAATGTCCAAAGAACAGAGTCAAGTGCCAATTCCTCCAGCTCAAACCAAAGCAGTAGAAAGTTGAGCATTGCAAACTCCTCTAAATGAGGAAAGAAATAAAAAGAGAGACAGAGAAACTACTACCCCCACATGTGGACCTACAGGAGCGCTGGGGGCCAAGAGGCAAAGACTGAATCCTCTTTGAGAAGAGGAAATTATTGAAGAAACTACAGATAGTCTAAGAGTTGAAAGAGCAACTAGCCAGTAAACTCCCCCATTGGTAGGAACATCCACTAGCTCACAAATGCAGGAGCTAGAATGGAAATAGAGTGTAGAAGTATCATCCACTAGGCCACAAAGTAAATAGGCCTCAGATATTAAGAAGACATTGACAGAAACAAAGGCTAGGAATGACCTAGTAAGGATTCAAATGTACAATCAATATTTGAAAATGGCCCCCACAAACCAGCGGAAATTAATGTCAGCCTATGACATTAAAGAAGGGAAAATGATAATGAGTTACTTCAAGCCAAAGGTGCAACAACCCCAGTCAGTAGTAGATTACATTAGAACAAACTTGGAAGTTTTAGCCAAATATATTCATCCTATGGACTAGATTGAACTTCACAAGAAAACTGGAGAAATGGTCTATTCCACACTAGTTGACAAAGCAATGATGGCCCAAAAGCTACAAAATTCTTTAGACAATACAATTGCTCAACTACACTTGGAGAAGGCCTCCTCCCTGGCCAAGGATAACATAATCAAATAATTAGAAGAAATCATCATTGGATTGGGACATGATCCCAAAGGTGCTAAAGGCATAGAAGCACTAATCAAGAAGAAAGAAGAAGACATTGCTTCCCTGAGAAAACAGCTCAAGCTACCTCCTTCAAGGCATCCATAGACTGTTGAGGTTATAAAATAGAAATATGAAGAAGAGATGATCGACCTGCTCTTGAAAATTAATCAAAGATTGAATGACACAGAGTAGGCTTTAGAAAATGCACGAAAGGAAAAGCAAGGACAGTCAACCTATCAACCTCCTGAGGTAATTCCCATAGTCTCAACAGCAGTCCCCTCTACACTTGGGACATCATTACCTCGAAACATCCCAGCAGCCATAGCAGAGGTGGTCACAGGTATAGTTGCAGCATGAATAGCACCAGGTAGCAGCACCAATTTGATTACAGAAGAGCTAATAAAGGCAATGGAAGACATGAGGCTACAAGTGTCAAAGTTAAAGTAGGTAAAAGAAAAATTGGCTAAAATGGAAACAAATTATAATATCTCAAAGATTAATGTTGTGGAAAAAATAAGGGAGATCAAAGATTTAGAAAATAAAGTAAAAGAATTAGAAAATGATCTCACTTTTGACAAGCCTCTGGCAGAGATCGAGAAAATCCTTTGGGCCAGCATCACTCAATATATCAATGATGTTTGGCCATCCATCCAAGTGATCTATGAATAGATTGATCTAGTGAGAGTAGCACAGGGAGAAATTCAAAAGACAAGAGCCTTGTTAGGGAAAATTCCAGATGAAGCCAACCGGCTTATACATTTTTTGAATAATGGAAATAAGGAATAACTTGAAGAACTTGGCATCTCAGATGGGATAGCAACTATTTTAGAAATCAAAAGGGTTATAACTAAGATAACTTTGATGCAAAATTTAGAGAGGAGATGTCAAGATATGTACGTGGAAATCAATTCTTTTATGGAGAAATTTACTGTTTTGCAGAATAAAGGGCTAGCAAGTCCTTTGGTAATTAATGAAAAATTAATGAATCACATAGATTATGTAGAAAAATTGAATAAGTATGCTAGTAGTCAAGCTAGTTCATCAACAAGTGCATCAGGAACAAAAGCACTCCCCACAGCCCGAGTTCTCTATGACAGCTTAGAGAACTTATTCTTGTTGAGCATGAGATAAAGCACTTGTTTACAATCTCGCTTACCTTTTTCAGATATACAGAAACTGATTTGACCCTCAGGAAACTTCAGAAGCACAAATTTCCAGAGCAAAAATTGTGGGAAGACATGTTAGAAATTTTGTAAATTTATCTTTGATAAAATGTAAATTTTGGGCTATTTACCATAGAAATATAAACAAAGTTGAACAGAGATCAAACAGGTCGAAGTGTATCATAACAGGTAAAGAGTATCAGTCAAAACAGGCTAGCCAGCACAACAACAAGCCAAATTCTAGGGCCTACTTCCAACACACTTAGCGAGAATAGGAACAGCACAACAGCAGTTTTCTTTTCTCCTATCTTCAAGACCAGTTGTCTCTATTTTCATGTAACTGATTCTTAGCTATCCTAGAATATATCTCACTCTGTAAGGAGATATTTTTTGTAAAATTTTTGTATAAATACCCCCTCAATTGGAGTATTGAGGGTGGATTTAGAGACATTGCTGTAATATTGATTATTTGGAATAAAGTGTTGTTGGACTCAACTTTTGCATGGCTTGCTGGACAAAGAATTAATGCAAGGGACTTTTCTTAGAATTCTTGAATCAAACACTAAATCAATAAGTCTCTTATACCTTGTTTTTAAAAGTTTTCCTTGTTTATAATATTATCTATGTTTCACATCTGATTGATAAATGAAAAAGAGTAACTCAAAAATATGCTTAATTGCACTCTGTTTTCAATCGTTATTATTCTCTATGTTTTCTTCTGAATTAGTATAAACAGTGAATTCTTAATTGCTCATGTTTTCTAGTTCTTTCATTTTAATCATTTAGTAAAGAATTCTTAGTTGCTATTTATTGATGGTTAGTCATGTTGCACTCTCTTAAGTATGTTGAAGTATTCTTAACTGCCTTTCACCTATCTTAAAACCATTCCATTGATTCCAAGTCTTTATTTGTTCCCTGTTTGTTTATCTTGCTTTGTGAAATCATCCTTTGTTAAGAAACACAGTGCAGTTAAGCCATCTTCTTTGACTCCATTAGCCCAATGGCCTAAATTAGTCAATCCTACCCTCTGCTATTGGATCTCACCACCCAAACTCAAACAAAACTCTTAAACCTCATAACTAGCCTAATATTTTTCAAAAAAAAGCTAAAACATAAAGAGAGAGTCCTCTCTAGATACAAATTGGCTAGATTCTGTATCTGAAAGATTGGTTTATGGTTACCTCGGACCCTTTCCCCTTCTTACAACTTCTAGTAAAATCTGAGTGATAACACACACAAATCAGTGTGAACTCACTCTAAGATAGCCTCTGCTCAACTATCTCGATCATGAAAGGAAGACTTGGTGTACTTTCCCAAGGTACAACCTTTGGATGTGTTAACTTCCTCATGTTTACCTTTAGGAAGTCTTGTAGATATTTGTTGCATTATCTTCAAAGCCCCATGATGCAAATGGCCCATCAACTTGTGCCACAACTCATCAATGTCTTGGCTTTGCACCAATTCTACTTTCGTACTCAATTTGGACAATAATCTACCTCTAGTTTATAGATATTCTTCACTTGAATCCATATCCTTTTGGTCTGAACCATGGTTGTGTGTCTTAGGAATGCCTTTCCTTTACTGAAGACAACATCATAGCCTTTTTCCTCCAACATTGTGACCAATACCAAGTTCTTCTTTAGTCCAAGAACATACATCACATCTATCAAGGTGAGAGGAGCTCCATGCTCCCTCTGAAAATCAACCATGCCCACTCCTGAAACACTTTACCTTTTTTCGTCACCCATGTATATGCACATCTTGAGGTCTTTCTCCTCCAAGGCACTAATTTTCTTTTATCACCGGTCATCTGGAATGAGGCTCCACTATCAAGATACCAGACACAACCCATCATCGATGACACCATGCATGTGATGAGAGTAAATTCCATTTCAAACTAAGAGGCTAATGCCTCACCTTCCGATCCTTCTGAGGATCCCTTCTTAAACTTCTTTGATGGGAAATTAGTTACATCATGTCCCATCTTGTTACAATTAAAGCATCTTACTTTAGACATGTCACCCTTCTTCCCTCCATGAGAAGAATTTGATTTGAAATGGGAAGCCTTCCCTTTCCCTTTCCTTGCCTTACTTGCTAAGGTGAGATTTTATTCATCATTATTCTTGTATGAAGAACCATCTTGTGTACTCCTCCCAATATCCTCTTTCATAAGATCTGATCACGATCATTCCCAATCCAATAGTTTCTCCCTTCCATTCATAGAGTCATGGTAGCTATTCCAGCTCTTTGGAAGGCCAAGGAGAGTGAGGCTCACCATATCATCATTGGAAGTAGTTATTCCCACACTACCAAGCTCATCTCTGCAGGTGGTGAGCTTGTTCAGATATGTGGAAATAGTATCGTCCTTCTCTATCTTGATTATTCGAAGCTTATCCTTGAGCGCCAATTTCCGTAGAGTTCCTTCAATGTATTCCACATTGAAAATGGAGTATCCTTCCCATCGAGACTCGTGACAATATGTTCTCGAACTCCTTCAAGGATGATCCGTTCTACCTTTTCCATACACTTCTTCCACTCAGCCAACTATTGTGCATTAGTTGAAGCTGGCTTTGAGATTTCTTGATCAATGAATTCCTTCAAGCCATTTTCTTCTAATACAAGCTCCATTCTATCTTTCCATGTTATGTAATTTGAGCTACCTTCCAAGGCATACTCGAGTCTCAAGCCATAGAATGCCATTGGTCAACCTTGAAGTATGATATGAATTTGATTTTCACCTGCAACCTTGAACTTCAAACTTCGAATTATATTCTTAGTATACTATTCACAGCTCTGATACCATGTAGAAAATCTACAAATCTAGCTTTGATACAATGTATAATTTTTGTGTGTAGGTTAACCCGATAATGCAATATAAATCAAAGAAGAATAATATAACCTACTTCTACTATCAATTTGTGAAATCTTAAATATCGAGCTGAACAATATAACCAGAAGAAGAAAAATCAATCACACAATACACATGAAAATAATTTGGGGAAAGCCTCAGCTAAAAACCCCACACTACTATATTATCATACATGGTGGAAATACATAGGAATTATACAAATCCTTAGCTCTCATAGCTAGTCATGTCTCAGTACAATCCCCACAGATGCTCACATGAAATCTTGGCTTCCCTCCGGCCTTCCTCTCTACGCTCCAAGATCCTACTTCCTTGCGTTGTTCCTTGTAGATTATTTTTTGTTAGCAACTGGATGATCAATCCTCCGAAACTGCACAATCTTCAAGGATGATCCTTGACTACAGGCATGAGTTTTATCCATGAGAAAACACATGAAACTGATAGTACACTATCCTTGAACATTAATCTCAATTGGGACTTTCTCATAATAGACATGCATGAGTTTCTAATGAGGGAATCTTCAGTTAACTGGAGTAGCACTAGCTGAGTGCATGCATGCATCAACTGGCTGTTAACTCAATATTAGTTCCTCAAATAGTTTGGAACTAATTTAATTGGACTTAACTCAATAAACTAAGTTAACTAATTACAACTCAAATATAACTCAATCTTATCTCCTTAATTTAATGGATAACTCTTGCATGACCTCAGAAAGTCTTCTAACTTGAATTTCTCCAACTAATTAATTTAAAATAAATTAATTAATTATTTCCAAGTAGTTGTTAAGACTAAATTCGATTTTAATTCACAATTTAATTGAAGGACAAATTAGAGTGGAATATTCTTGTTTCCATATTTCAACATTAAGGAATTCCCCTGATTTATAGGGGGCTAATTCCCAAGGAAACAACACAAGGAAATAGGGACTTGGGAAAGCATAAAATTGGTTAAGTATGGGTCTGGACTTGTCTAGGAAGTTGTGAGATGGATAGATATAGTGTAGAGGTTGCTTGGGCTTGATTAAAACATTATAATCTTCTCATTTTTTCTGACTAACGCAATATATAGATAACAGGGATTTTTAACTATGGCTTTCTAAAGCAAAGCATTGTGTAATGTGTTTATTGAATTTTTTTCTCTTGTATTCTTCATGATTTCACAATCATTTAATTGTTTCCACTAATGAGTAGAGTAGATTTAAGTCTATTTTTTTGGCATATTACAATTAACAGCTTGAATATACAAGGAATTTATACATGGTATCAGAGCTAAAATCACTCTAGAAGAGGAGAATACAAGTTTGTCTTTTGCAGGTGAAATCGAATTTGTAGTATCATGCTTAAGAGCTAGCAAGATGTCATTCTATAGATTGAGATATGCCCTTCAGGGTAGTTCGAACTATATTTTTTGGAAGGACAAGATGGAATTAGTGTTGGATGACAACGATATTGACGAATGCATATAAAAAGTTATTCCTAAGCCTCTAGCAATGGATGCTCAAGATCTGGTAGGGTAGAGAAAATGTGTTGCAAAGGCAAGAAGGATTATCCTAGAAGGAGTTTGAGATCATATTGTCTCGAACCTCCATGGTAAGGAAACTTGATATGCAATGTGGAAGGCCTTGACAAACCTGTTTCAAAACAATAGTGACCACAAGAAGTTGGCATTGAAGGAAAAGCTCAGAAAAATCAAGATGGAGAAGGGTGACACTATAACAAAGTACTTGACCAAGTTCACCCTATGTCAAGATGAGCTTGGAAGTGTTGGTATTATAGTTTCTGAAGATGATCTAATCATCCTAACACTTCTATGCGTTCCCAAGATATGGAATAACTATTATGACTCATTAAAATGGAGGGAGATGCTACTGGAGTGGGAGTGTTTATGGTCTGACTTGGTGTAGGAAGAGATTCGAAGGAACACCAAAGATGGATCCCCATCCAAGCATGATGATGAGGAGAATTGTGCCTTAGATGGAAAGGTGAATAAAGGGAAAGGAATTCATCCCATTCCAAATAAAATTACACTTAGGGCAACAAGAAGAAGGACATGTCAAAGATTAAAAAAATTTCATTGTCACGAGCTGGGAAAATATGCCATGAAGTGTCTACATAAGAAGGCTGACAAGAAGCCCTCAGGAGGAGTGGCAGGTGAAGCTCTTGCTTCAGAATTCAAGCTAGATCTCATCCTCATCTCTTGATTTGTGACATCTATGTTACAGATCCAATTAGGCACATCACTCCCATCAAAGATCAGTGTTTTAGGACTCA
Organism: Pinus taeda; assembly: GCA_000404065.3. Lineage (NCBI taxonomy): Eukaryota > Viridiplantae > Streptophyta > Pinopsida > Pinales > Pinaceae > Pinus > Pinus taeda. The sequence continues at coordinate 42,620 of APFE031215132.1, read as the reverse complement.
TCAAACCCCAATTTCAGTTGCTACATGTCCTAAACAAGTCACCCTTTTGAACGCTTCCTTCCCAGATAGTTTCATGACTTGAAGACATCCTGAAATGACCTATAAAGGGACTAGTGTAGGTAGGCCCAAGTAAGGATGCGCTTTAGAGCAATTGAGTCCATGCCAGTGTGCTATGCAGAGCATTTAGGCCCTTTTTCACCTATGCTGGGAATATTGAGCAAAATTCATATAGGGTTTGGGGAATATTATTATCTCTTGGAGTCATCTAGAAGTTTCCCTCACTTATCAACTCCAATGAGTTCAAAAATGGATGAGGAATGAGTTAATATGCATCCTACCATCTCATCCCTTTTGATCCAAAATGGATTCAGTAAAGCCCCCAAATCAAAAGTCTTAAAATACAGGTGAAAGTGGAATCATGTTGGAGTGCTCATTAATACGAAGCCAATGGTGTAAACAACGTGTAAATCCAAGTGCGGATAAAGAAATTAGATCCAATTAAAGATTTAGACCAAAAAGTTAATCCCTATGTCAGCAGGACATGTGGCAACCCAGGAAAGAGTCACAGGTTCTTGATGATGTTAGTGTAGAAGGTGATGTGGTAGCCTGTGATTGGTTCATACCACAGGTGCTGGGATCAATGAACAAGAGCAAATATCATTCGATTAAAGTATATTAACGCATATCATGTCGAAACATGCAAGCAGGTTATCCTAGAAAGTGGACGCAATGAAATTATGCAAAAGAAGTTGAACTCCTTTGAGTTTTGGCAGGGAAGCGGTAAGTGGTTTATCGCATTCCTTCAATGTAGGAAACATTTTTTTTCAGAAATCTACATGATTCCACTCAGCAATCGACATGTAGCATCCCGAAATCACTTTCTCACATGCCTTCGAGGAATTAGGAGACGTGCTAGTTGGAGCGCGAGATCGCGCGACAGCCGTCAAATCCCACAGGAAAAATCAATGGTGCAGAACATCCAGATTAGTTCATGAGCAAGACGCGATAGCCATCAAATTGTTTGATCTTGAGGTCAACACTAGGAAAATGCCGGATGGTCGGGGTCAATTCCACGCTCGCCGATTCTTTGGTTTATCCTCTATTTTTAGTGTAATCATATTATTTCACGACTATCGTATTTTGTAACTATATGTGGTATATTAATACCATAACACATAAAAGAGTGGATAGGGGATGGAGTTGAGAGTGTTGTGAATTGTTCCAGGGGGTCTAGAGGCCATAGCGACCAAATACGGTCAAGTGTATACTCATTTTGAATCAAAGATTCAAGCTAAACACAGCGGTGAGATCCATTTTCATGTTCGAGTTTGTTTCTGAGCTCACATCTATAACAACAATTTTAAAACATAATAGAGAGGTCAGCATTGGAATCCAAAGGACCAAGGAGATGTAGCCAGGAAGTCTATCGAACTAACTCCTTTATTAAATTTTATTGTGTTGATGGTTTGAATGTGTTTCCTAATTGTTTAAGTGTTTATGTTATTCACAATATTTTCAATCCATTGCACTAAGTAACATAGGTATCTTCACACATAGTTTATAATACCTTTTCATTAACAGATCAGGTAGTATCAGAGCAGTAAGGTTTTTAAAGGTTTGACAAGTTCTTGTGGATATTTGAATGCTTACCTTGTTGAGGCTCGGACGAGGTGAAGGAGAACTTGTTGAGGAAAATCCAGAGATTGGAAGGGTCTTTTCACAAAGAAGGATGGTAGATGAAACTCCACTTCGGTCAGAATCCCAATTCTTAGATAGTTTCATGACGATACATGTAATGGTGGAAGAGATGTATAATGAGTTTGAAAAGGGAAAAGGTGAAGGCACTCCATCACCTAAACCAAACAAAGGAGCAGAGGAATCTTTTCTTTTTATCCAACTAGATAAAGAAGATAAAGGAAAAATGATAAAAACCTCCTCCATCTCCTCCATCATCACCATCATCATCATCATCATCGTCCTCTTCTCATAAAACTAGTTCTTCTAAGAAGAAGAAAAAGAAATCCTCTTTGATCAAATTAGATGTAAAATTTGATTTGAAAATTTATGCTGGAGAACTTAATGTTGAAAAGCTTGATAATTGGATAGGACAAATTGATGTATGTTACACAAAAATATCGTCACCATGACTATTTGCAGTTAGTATGGGTCTATCCTTACTTATACTATCCTCCTAAGCAACTCTCAGACCTCAACTCTTCATGTCAAGCTTTGAAAATGAGAGAAAGATATTAAAAATCAGCAAAACCCTGATTCCACACTTTCTCTCACTGTTACCTGTGGTCCCACACCCTTTTTTCATATTACCTACAGATCTTCCTGCTCTATCTGTAAAGGGGTGGGTGCGGACCCCTGTGAAAGTCAAAAAGGCGCAAGTTTATTCTAAAAAACTCACTTGGGTTAATTCTAGATGATTCTAGAAGGAATTTTGACGTGGATTGTTCGCTCCAAGGTGGTTCATGCATCCCAAAATAGAAGGAGCTAATCCCTTGATGAGAGGAGCTATCCCTTTGAAGGAGGGATTTATCCCTTTGAAGAAGGACCTAGTAACTTCCCTCCATTGCACTATAAATTAAGGAATTGGGCTCGTTGCTAGAGAGGTTAGAAGTTGAACATTTTTAAGGGTAAATGATGGTGGAATTAAGACTTCCTAGTTAAGCTTGAGAGGAGAGATCACATACCTTTTGGCTTCATTGGGAAGTGAGTGAAACTTGTCAAAGTAGAGGAGACTTCTTGCTGGAACCTGGGAGGAGCTTGTACAGCATCAAGGCACAGGTTGTAAAGTTCTTCTTTGATTTGAATTAATACAATCAGATTCATTTTTCTCAACAAATTGTCCTATGTGGTTTGTTTCATAAATTCCTTGCTCATTATGATGGATATGCTTTATGACATTGGCTTTTCAGGTGTTATTTAATTTGTTTTCTTGTTTGTGTTTGCAGACTTGCTACAAGGGAGATCATTTGGATCAAAGGAGCGAGGCTTCTACAAACTTGCATTGGACCCAAGGTAGGCCTAAAACACTTATTTGCCTTTGTTTTTAAGTGCATATTTAGAGAAAGATAATTTTTGATTGGCTTGCTTGTCACTAGATATCTTTAGATACTAGGGAGGTCGAGCTTGTCCGCAAAATCGACTCATTCCGTGTGACAATGTATATTTCTAGGTGCAGAAAGTTGATTCACAAAGGAAGAAGATCCAACTTGCTAGCCTTCGACTTGGAGGAACCACACCTGTATGGTGGGAAGGCAAGACACAAGCAGATCTCCCAAAACATGGTAAAATCATTTCAACTTGGAATGAATTTGTTTCTACCATTAAAAATCAATTTTATCTTTTGGCTTATATGCAACAAGCAATCATGAGTTAACAAACACTACGTCAAATAAAAGGTCAAAGTGTTAAGAGTTATACTCAGGAATTCAGTAAGAGAGATTTAACATTAGGCATATCATTGGACTCACCAAAGACATTGTTAAAATATATAGGTGGTCTTCATATTTATTTGAGGCATACTATACTTATGTTTAACCCAAATAGCTTAGATGATGTATCAGTTCAAGCAAATCATGTAGAGGCTAGAGGTAAAAATGTAACCCTAGATGTTAGGAAATCATCCAAATATATTGAAAGAAAGAATAAAGGCAAGAAGGAACTGAAATGGAACAAGAGGAAAACAAACATTGTGAAGGATAAACCTTCATGCACTCATTGTAAGAAGGAAGGACATAATGAGGGACACCGCTAGTCTTTGAATCCAGAATTAAAGCCTAAGAAGTTCGAGAGTAAAGAGCAAAAGAATGATGTTGTTGTTCAAAAGGACTTTGTTGGCATTATGATACAAGTATTGTCCTTGATGGCAAGATGACAGATTATAGTGTAGCACATCAGTAGCAAAGAATTGATGATCAGATTACAAAGAATGAAGAAAGCTGAGTATACACGTAGGTTCACTATATACCAAGTTGCGTACAGAGGCAGGTTATACGCATGTTCATATGTACCAAGTCGCATATATACGCAGGTTCGCTATATACCAAGTAGGGTATACACGCAGGTTATACTCGCAGGTTCTCTATATACAAAAATGCGTATACGCGCGGGATTTCGGATCAAAAGTCGCGTATGCGTATCCATGCACATTCATGCAAGGAAAAGCGCGTATATGTTGGAAAACTTACCTTTGGTCCGTGGCGGTTAGTCCTTGGAATTTGAACCTATGGTTTTTGGACCATGGCATCTCGACAGACGTGTTGATCCCTTGTATTGAGTTAATGGTATTGGTTTGTTATGGTTTTGGACCATGGTATTGAGCAAGGCCCAAGACTATAAAAGGAGAAGAAGATCATTAGGCAAAAGCATGGAGAAGGTCTTGAATATCTGATGAAGGATGAGATCCAGTATGCAGGTTATGGGTTGCTTGATCTAAGCTAAGGAGGGATCTGACAAGTTGATGGAGAACAAGATCTAAGGATAGATCAGGATCAAATGGTTTGAAATGAACTATCTCTATATGATTGATTATGTTTATTCTAGATCTGTATACTGACGCATGTAATGATCTGAACTGGGTATAACTTAAGTTTGAAATCGTTGCAAGTCATGATTGAATATTTATAGATCTATATGCGGGTTGACTTTGGTAAAAGCGCGTATGTATGCGGGTTTGGTTTGTCCAAGTAGCGTATGCACTTTAATGCATGATTTTGATGATACAGTTGATTCTAAATAGTGTTTTAGAGTTCAGGGTTCTGCTCTGTGTTCTGGTGACTGTTTTTTGTTGACAGGGTTCAATGATTCAGTATTGGGAGATTCAGACATTGATAATTCTAGTGTTGATTGTTTGTGAGCTTCAATAATATTGATGGGTCCAATATGAAAATTTGATGAAACGTGGCCTTCAGATTTAGAGTTGTTCTTCTATGTATCCAGTCTGAAAATTGATGAAACGTGGTCCTTGGAAGAAAGAGAAAGGTTGTAGCCTTCTATAGGCCAGCACCTACGTACTAGTATCTTGGCTAGTGCAAGAGCTAAGGGGGTTGTATCTCCCTTCCAGGAGAGCTGGAAAACGAGAGAGAGTTGTCGCTCTCTGCAAGTTGCAGCCTACATACTGGTAAGAAGACTGCACCAGTATATTGTAAAAGAATTTTCTAGTTGAAAAGAAGATAGAGACGAATTGCAGCAGGTGGTTTTCACCCACATTGGGTTTCCACCTTATATCATGGTGTTCATGTGTGCTTCTTGTGTGTGATGATCTGTTCTGTTTATTGCTTTTGTTTACTGTTCATATGGTCAATGAAGTTCTGATGCATTATCTAAAGATCAACATGCAATGGATTATCTGACTTATAAATAATCTGGATATACGCTAGTTTCTTTAGACACAGTGGCGTATACACACGAATATCCTTAACTGAAGTAGCGTATATGAATCTGAGTATGAAAATGAAAATGTTTTATTGATCTGATAATACTGATTCACCCCCCCCCCCCCTATTATTTCCAACAATTGGTATCAAAGCAGGTCCTTTGGTAGAAGCTTGATCGCTTGAAGGAGATCCGTGGAACAATGGGAAAGAAGCTTAAGAAGAAAGCACCGAAGAGGAAGAAGACATCTCAGAAGAACTATGACATTGGGAGAACTGATTGGGGATTAGGCATAAGAAGCTCTTCAGATTCAAAATCAGATGAAGATGAACTATCAGGTATGAATTTGCTATCCTCTGATGTTCCAGCTATCTTTCCATATGGAAGAGATGAAAGTGATAGCGAAAAAACTGAACTTTCTCTTATGGGTGAAGAAGAAAGATATGAAATAGAGGCAGAATTTAAAAGGCTTTCAGACATAATCAAAGATCAACAAGATCTTTTGAACAAAAGGGAATGTGAAACAACTGAACTTGCTCTTATGGGTGAACAAGAGAGATATCCAATGGAGGTAGAATTTAAAAGGCTTTCAGACACAATCAAAGATCAACAAGATCTATTGAACAAAAGGGAATGCGACTTCAAAGAAGAAACTACCAAACTGAAAGCCAACCTGATGTTATTCACGGACAAATATCTAAAGTTGCTACATGACAAACCAGAGGAAGAAAGCAAGATAAGGAAGTCCTACAAGGACAAACTTCAAAATATGCATGATGAAGTAACATCTCTAAGAAAAGAAGTCAATGAAAACAACACAACAATCAAGAATCTCAAAGATAGATCCAGTGATTATGAAAGTCTTGAAGCTACAACCCTCTCACTAAAAGAAGAACTTGAAGAAGCCAAAAGGAAGAATAAAGATCTACTCCAAACTATTGAAAAACATGAATCACAGCTGGAATGTGCCTCCAGAGTTCGTCAAATGCTGCAGAATGTAAATGAAGAACAAGAAAAGGAGATACTCAATCTAAGGCAACAAGTGGAAGAAGGAAGAAAGTCAGAAGAAATTTTGAAGAAGCAATGTCTTGAAAAGGAAGAGCAACATCAAGTTGAGGTAAAGATCTTGAAAGGAAAATTAGAAGAAAAGGATAAACTATTACGATTTCAAGATAGTACTAAAGTCTTGGATGATATCCTTAGTAGTCAAAGGTCTCCTGCTATCAAGACTGGACTTGGTTTTTGTGAATCGGCTGAAGGTGAATCTAGTTCACAAGGTGAAGCAAGGAACTCTCAAGAAAAAATCTAAAATGATCAACAAGGAAATGAGAAGTCAAATCCATCAGCAATCAAGGAAAGAAATTCCTCAAAGAAAATATTTTACTCCTCCTATGAATAATGTTGAATGTTATGTATGTCATAATCTTGGACATGTTGTAGCTATATGCAGAAGAAGAAGGGATCGAGACCATCATGCTCAAAGATCATCACATTCAAGTTACTTTAACGGATATTGTTTTGCTTGCAATATGTATGGTCACAAAGCTGCTGATTTCTACAGAAGGAATATGAAACATGTAAGATGCTATGCATGTAACAAGTTTGGACATAGAGCGAAAGATTGCAGGAACAAAGTTCATGATAAGAAGAAATCATCAACATGCTTGAAGGTATGGAAGAAGAAGGAAGTTCAGTCAAAAAGATGTAGCACAGCACAGGATACTCAGCACAGCACAATCATAACAGACTCAGGGGGAGCTGAAAGTGTACAACTTCAGTGTCCTGAATCTCATACGCAAGTTTCATAAAGGGAATTCACGTATATACATGAGTTAGACACTACAAAGTCGCATATGTGTCAGTATGAGGAAAAGCAGTGGGGATAGGCTCAGAAAAGGGGTCTGATATGACCTAGTCCATTATTTACTCTATCGGTTAATAGTTACAATTTGCTGAGGATGTGTGGAAATGTTTTGATATGTATAACAGGTTTAGAAGTGTTTTGATCCTAACCTCATGATGATGTCTTGATGCTTATTTCTGATATATGCATGATCAGATCTAACAGTAAATAGATGGCACAAGTTGAGCGGGAGCATATGCCTTTGATAATGCATTGTTGGAATTATGGTTAGTAATCCTTGATGATGATGCTTACATAGCTAAATAATGTATCTTGCTATGATATGGTTATGAGTGGTTCATGATGAAATATCATATGATTCTTGGGGTTACATAGTTGATGTTTAGATCATATTTGTGGATTGATGGTGCATGTATGATGCTTACATGATAAGGAGAAGTACAAAGATTGAATACATGACGTCACTACTTGATGATGAAGTCTCTCATATGCTGTTGTCATCATATGCATGAAGATCATATGATACAGTTATGATGCAGGATTCCTATAGTTCTTCATTATCATGTGAATGAGGATTGTTGATGTTGATGATATAAAGAAGCATTGACAAGTGATCTTGTGCTCAAGATACATAGTGCTGGATACATGCATGATTACTCAAAATTACATTGTTGGAGACATGAGATTGTTATATGATAGGTTGATTCTCACATATGTTGAGTGGTGGTTATCAGATGAGGGATATTCCTGTATAATGTTACATGGATGGTCATGCAGATCTTGATGATGATGACTATGGTGTTTTTCACATATGATATAATGTGAATGATGTATGATGCTGAATTGATTTCTATATGTAGACATACCTTGGTACAGGACATTTGTAGGTTGTTGTACGCGAGTTTAATAAGGAGTATCCGCGTATATACGCTTGTTTCTATGGATACAGTCACGTATATGGTGGTTTGAATGAAATCAGTGAGCCAGACTTAGGGTGAGAAGAGTCTGATATGGGGATGGCAAAGACCATCTGGCACAGCTACAGGGGGAGCAGATAATCTTCTAATAATGCATTGTTGGCATTATCTTAGAAGCTTTTGGTTATGGTTCATAGCTGTTATTGATTTCAGGTAGATCAAGAACAGAAGGAAATCTTGGTTGCTGAATGGTGATTGACAGTTGCTGCTGCCATCAGTTGTTGGTGACTTTCATAAGTCTTGTTTTAAATGTGTCATCTCTATGTCATGTATCTTCTTCTTATATGGTGTCAAGGTCATGTAACAACCTATATTGGTTCCCCACTATGCCTGGGATGAAGATGTAATGTATTTGGTCATCTTATGTAAATTTCTGGTGTATTCCACCTGGTTGGATGGGTATCCCCACTTGGTTCGGTAGATGAGTCAAGTCCCACTTGGATGGGAGATAGATGTATGTATTGAATTTTTGGTGATAGGAAGGTCTTTTATGATGTATAGGGTCATGTGCTTCTTATAGAACACGTTTTGTAGACCTTGCTTACAGTAAGGGGGAGCACGAACAACACTCTTCAGCAAAGCATGATTCAGGGGGAGAATGGACAAATTGGTACACCTTGGCATATACAAAGGGGGAGCTCATTCAAAGCTTCAGCAGGTACTCAGGGGGAGTATGAACAGCAAAATGCTTATCTTGGGAAGAAAATATCTTGGTACGCCCTTTGCCCTTGATGTCAAAGGGGGAGAGTGATTTGGTGTTGTTGCCATCAAGTCCAAAGTGGGATATTGTTGGCATTATGATGCATGTGTTGTACTTGACGGCAACCCTCTCATAGAAGATCATCTCACTTACATATAACTAGATGAATCTACAAAAGGGATATCAGATGTGACTGAATGCATGGGATGCAGGACAACTCAAATGCATCAGATGTTTGTTCTAAGTGTGACAAGATTAGCTTTGTCATCAAGTCCAAAGGGGGAGATTGTTGGCATTATGATACAAGTGTTGTCCTTGATGGCAAGATGATAGATTATAGTGTAGTAGATCAGTAGCAAAGAATTGATGATCAGATTACAAAGAATGAAGAAAGCTGAGTATACACGCAGGTTCACTATATACCAAGTCGCATACAGAGGCAAGTTATACGTAGGTTCACTATGTACCAAGTCGCATATATACGCAGGTTTGCTATATACCAAGTAGGGTATACACACAGGTTATACTCACAGGTTCTCTATATACAAAAACGCGTATACAAGCGGGATTTCGGATCAAAATTCGTGTATGCGTATGCACACATATTCATGCAAGGAAAAGCACGTATATGTTGGAAAACTTACCTTTGGTCTGTGGCAGTTAGTCCTTGGAATTTGAACCTATGGTTTTTGGACCATGGCATCTCGACAGACGTGTTGATCCCTTGTATTGAGTTAATGGTATTGGTTTGTTATGGTTTTGGACCATGGTATTGAGCAAGGCCCAAGACTATAAAAGGAGAAGAAGATCATTAGGCAAAAGCATGGAGAAAGCCTTGAATATCTGATGAAGGATGTGATCCAGTATGCAGGTTATGGGTTGCTTGATCTAAGCTAAGGAGGGATCTCACAAGTTGATGGAGAACAAGATCTAAGGATAGATTGGGATCAAATGGTTTGAAATGAAATATCTCTATATGATTGATTATGTTTATTCTAGATCTGTATACTGACGCATGTAATGATCTGATTTGGGTATAACTTAAGTTTGAAATCGCTGCAAGTCATGATTTAATATTTATAGATCTATATGCGGGTTGACTTTGGTAAAAGCGAGTATGTACGCGGGTTTGGTTTGTCCAAGTAGCGTATGCACTTTAATGCATGATTTTGATGATACAGTTGATTCTGAATAGTGTTGCAGAGTTCAGGATTCTGCTCTGTGTTCTGGTGACTGTTTTTTGTTGACAGGGTTCAGTGATTCAGTATTGGGAGATTCAGAGATTGATAATGCTAGTGTTGATTGTTTGTGAGCTTCAATAATATTGATGGGTCCAGTATGAAAATTTGATGAAATGTGGCCTTCAGATTTAGAGTTGTTCTTCTGTGTATCCAGTCTGAAAATTGATGAAACGTGGTCCTTGGAAGAAAGAGAAGGTTGTAGCCTTCTGTAGGCCAGCACCTACATACTAGTATCTTGGCTAGTGCAAGAGATAAGGGGGTTGTAGCTCCCTTCCAGGAGAGCTGGAAAACGAGAGAGAGTTGTAGCTCTCTGCAAGTTGCAGCCTACATACTTGTAAAAAGCCTGCACCAGTATATTGTAAAACAAGTTTCTAGTTGAAAAGAAGATAGAGACGAATTGCAGTAGGTGGTTTTCATCCACATTGGGTTTCCACCTTATATCATGGTGTTCATGTGTGCTTCTTGTGTGTGATGATGTGTTCTGTTTATTGCTTTTGTTTACTATTCATATGGTCAATGAAGTTCTAATGCATTATCTAAAGATCAACATATAATGGATTATCTGACTTATAAATAATCTAGATATACGCTAGTTTCTTTAGACACAGTCGCGTATACACGCGGATATCCTTAACTGAAGTAGCGTATATGAATCTGAGTAAGAAAATGAAAATGTTTTACTGATCTGATAATACTGATTCACCCCCCCTCTCAGTATTATTTCCAACGGACTTGGGGTCAGACTCAGGTGGCAAGTCCACGATTACAACTACAAATATAAAAGGTAAAGATTCTGAAGCATCTACAATTAATTCTTTCCATTCCGATAATGAACTTATGAGAGGAAAGGAAATGAGCTATTTCATATTAAATTTATTTCCAAGCATACTAAAATTGATATTTATTTGATAGTGGGTCACAAGTTAATTTGATTTCTGAAGCAATTGTAAAGAAGTTGGGTCTAGAAACAAAACCTCATAAAAATCCATATCCAATAGGTTGGGTGTGTGACAAAACTAAGCTGCAAGTTACGAAGCAATGTAAACTTCGTTTTTCTATTAGGTCAAAGTTTGTAGATGAGGTTTAGTTAGACATAGTCCCATCGGACATATGTTGAATTGTATTAGGAAGTACATACCTGTACGATAGAAAGGCTATCTTCTATCGAACTAAAAATAAGTATAAACTCGCTAAAGATGGATTTGAATATATTGTAAGGGCTCATAAACTCAAATATAACTTCTCTCTCATAAATTCAGGACACATGAAAATAATTGTAAATTCAAGTAAAAAAAATTTTACTTATGATTGTAAAAGCAAAGGATCTTGATAAATCTGATGCATTCCAAGGCTGTAATTCTAAACAGAAAGCAGATATAGTTAAAGTTTTTTCTGATTATGATATTCTGTTTCAAGAGCCTAAAGGGCTTCCATCGAAGCGAGAGATAGAAATGAGATTTATTTGTAGCAAGATGCTCCACTACCTAACATTTGAATGTACAGGTTACCAATTCTAGATAATGCAGAGATAAAGAAGTAGGTACATGAGTTGCTCGATAAAGGGTTTATTCGACCAAGCACATTACCGTGCAGATCACCTATTGTGTTAGTGCGAAAGAAAGATGGTTCGTGGAGAATGTGCATTGACTTTAGAGCACTAAATTAAATCACAATAAAGAATCGTTATCCTCTAACCCGTACTGATGATTTATTAGATCAATTAAAAGATGCAGATTACTTCTCTAAAATAGACTTACAAAGTGGCTACCATTAGATAAGAGTTGCATAAGATGATGTTTGGAAGACTACTTTGAAAAGGAGGAAAGGACTCTATGAATGGATGGTTATTCCTTTTGGATTAACTAATGCTTTAGATATGTTTATGCAAGTCATGAATGATGTATTTAGACCATTTATTTATGATTTTGCAATAGTCTATTTAGATAATATTCTTGTTTTTAGTAGAACATGGGATGAACATGTATAACATGTAAATCAGATTTTAGATGTATTGAAAATAGAAAATATCTATGTAAAACTGTGAAAATGTGAATTTTGAAAAACATCTTTAAATTATTTGGATTATACTGTAGGGGGTGGTGAATTGAAGATAGATACCTCTAAGGTTGAAGTTATTATAAATTGGCCTAATCCCAATACTGCTACAGAAATTAGAAGTTTCTTAGGGGCAACACAATATTGGAGAAAGTTTATTGCTAACGTTTCTTTGATTGCAGCTCCTTTACATGCTTTGACAAGTGTGAAAGAAGTGTTTCAGTGGGGAGGAAAACAACAAAATCCTTAAACACATTGAAATAAAGAATCACTATAGTGCTAGTACTAGCACTACCAGATCTTCAACATTCATTTTGGATTGAGACAGATGCGACTGAATATGCCATGGGGGCAATGTTGATGCAGCACATAAATCCTATATTCTTTCATTATGACACATTTACATCAACAATAGTTAACTACCTTACATATGATAAAGAATTGTATGCATTAATTCATAGTGTTAAAAAGTGGAAACATTATATAATGGGTAAAGAAACATTCATACATACATATCATCAACCACTTCAATATTTACACTCGCAAACTAAACTACAACAATCAAGACATTATAGGTGGATGGGTTTTCTACAGCAATTTCATCTTGTTATTAGATAGAAGAAGGGAATACATAATAAGCTTGCAGACATGTTATCAAGACAATTATAAATGCATCCATAATACTTAAGAATAATTTAGTAATTCATGAAAGTTACATTGAACAATATGCTCAGGATACAAATTTTAAGGATGTATATGCAACTTTAAGTCATGGAAGGAAGGTATTAGAATTGGATTATTATATAAAGTACAAACTCTTATATCATTTGGGAAAGTTATGCATTCCACAAATTGAAAGATTTAATATAGTTCAAGAAGCATATACTTCTCTCATATCAGGTCATTTTTGTGTAAGTAAAACAATTGCACAATTACAAAGGTTTTGTTACTAGGCACAAATGAATGATACAATTTCTAGATATATTAAAGGATGTACTATGTGTGCTACAATCAAGCAAAGTAATATAAAATTAGGCTTGTATACTCCACTTCCAATTCCTTCTCATCCTTGGGAAAGTGTTTCCATGGATTTTGTTGGGGGATTGCCAAAGTCTATGAAGGCTCATGATTATTTGTATGTAGTTGTGGATAGGTTCAGTAAGATGTGTATTTTGACACCCTATAATAAACAGGTCACAGCTGAACAAACTGCAAAGTTGTTCTTTCAAAATGTATGGGTTCATTTTGAGTACCCACTTCTATCATATCCAATTGAGATTCTCGATTTGTTGGGAAATTTTGGTCAAGTCTATGGGAGATAATGGACACAAAGTGAAAGAAGAGCACATCATTTCATCCACAAACAGATGGTTAAACAGAAGTGGTCAACAGGATAGTAATGCAATTTCTTTGAGGATATTGCATCAAGCATCCCAAACATTGGGATGGGCATTTGTGTTATGTGTAGCATGCTTACAGCCATGCAAAACATTCTTCTACTCAGAGATATCCTTTTGAGACTTGTTTTGGTTTTATACCAAAGTCTCCCTTGGATTTCGTCTTTGGTAAAGACATAGCAGTTGATGGACACAGTGATTTGGATAAGGAAACCAAGTTCATTGAACAAATCCATAAAATTCGCCAGGAAGTACAGGAACAGCTGGAAAGAAGCCAACCAAAGTATAAGGCATGACATGACAAGCATCGAGTTGAGCATAGTTTTCAAGTTGGTGATCAAGTTTGGTTGTACATCAGCAAAGAAAGGCTACAAGGGGAAGGTAAAAATTCAAAACCAATTAGATATGGTCCTTTCAAAATACGTGATAAAATTGGTGAAAATGCTTTCTACCTAGATCTGCCAACCTACATGCAAATCTACTCTATCGTAAATGTTGAAAACCTGTGATTGTATGAACCTTCATTGATTGAATATCTCAAAGAGCAAGGTCAGCTACCTTCAATTGAGGATCTATTACCCGAGTATCTCAATGAGTTATAGGAGGACACAATTTTTGATAGGAGGATAACATCTTTGTGATGGGGAAATGTTGATTACTATTGTGTTGGACTCAAAGGTACAAATCCAAGTAAAGAATGATGGATAGAGATTGGAAAAGTGAAGGAAATTTGTCCTCACTTACTCGATAGCTAAAACCAACTTTTGGTGGACTAAAATATTCAAGTGGGGAGGAGTGATCCAAAATGGATTCAGTAAAGCCTCCAAATCAGAAGTATTCAAATACAGGTGAAATTAGAATCATGTTGAAGTTCTCATTAATACGATGCCAATGGTACAAACAGTGTATAAATCTAAGCTTGGATGAAGAAACTAGAGCCAGCTAAAGATTTAGGCCAAGAAGTTAATGCCTACCTCAGCATGACATGTGGCAATCCGAGAAAGAGTCACAGGTTCTTGATGATGTTAGCACAGAAGGTGATGTGGCAGTCTATGATTGGTTCATACCATATGCGATGGGATCAATGAACAAGAACAAAGATCGTCCGATCAAGGGAGATCGACACATATCACGTCGAAACATGTAAGAAAGTTATCTTGGAAAATGGACACGATGAAATTATGCAAAAGAAGTTAACCTCCTTTAAGTTCCAACAAGGAAGCAATAAGTGGTTTATCGCGTGCCTTTAAGGCAAGAAATATTTTTTTTAGAAATCTACGTGATTCCACTTAGCAGTTGACTCATAGAAGCTCGAAACTGCTTTCTCGCATGCCTTTGAGGAATTAGCAGACGTGCTAGTTGGAGCGTGAGATCGCGAGATAGTCGTCGGATCCCATAGGACATATCAATGGTGCGAAACATCCAAATTAATTGATGAGAGAGACACGATGGCCGTCAAATTGTTTGATCTCAAGATCACCATCAGGAAAAGGACAGACAATCGGGGTCAACTCCATGCCCGCCAATTCTTTGGTTTATCCTCTGTTCTTAGTGTAATCGTATTATTTCATGATTATCGCAGTTTGTAACTATATGCAGTATATTAATAACATACCACAGAAAAGAGTAGATAGGGGTGGGAGTTGAGAGTGTTGTGAACCATTCCAAGGGGTCTGGAGGTCATAATTACCAAGTACGTCAAGTGTATACTC
The DNA here is from genome assembly GCA_000404065.3 of Pinus taeda. Lineage (NCBI taxonomy): Eukaryota > Viridiplantae > Streptophyta > Pinopsida > Pinales > Pinaceae > Pinus > Pinus taeda. The sequence continues at coordinate 27,289 of APFE031215132.1, read as the reverse complement.
ATTTCGACTCAAAGATTCAAGCTAAACATAGTGGTGAGATCCGTTTTCATGTTTGAGACTCTGTTTCTGAGCTCACTCGTGTAACAACAATTTGAAAACATAATAGAGAGGTCAGCACGGGAAGTGAAACAACTGAGGAGACGTAGCTAGGAAGTCTGGTGAACTCCTTTATTAAATTTGATTATGTTGATGGTTTGAATGTGTTTTCTAATTGTTTAAGTGTTTATGTTCTTCACAATATTTCCGATCTGTTGCACTAAGTTACATAGGCAACTTCACAAATAGTCTATAATACCTTTTCATTAATGGATCACCTTCCTCCATGGAACTAATTCTAGGTATGGAAGGCCATTCAATACCCCAATTTATGACATAACCTCCTTCATCCTCCTATAAATTGAACACTCATATAAGTGATTAGTGGTTGTTTTATGTTGAAATGTAAGGAGATAATGTTGCTATGAGAATTGACTTTGAGACAAGTATTGTTATGCTACAAGTTTGTCATGCTTTTGATGTGATTTGGATGGGATCCAATCTGGAGGAGTGACTTCAAATCAGACTTTATGGTTGTCATTCCTTCTTCTATTCAATAAAGTATTTGAACCTTTTTCCCATATTCTTATCTTGTCATATGATGCTTATGTGTGTGAATATATCTGATTCCATTTACTTGTATTCAATAGATATTTTGCTTTGATTGGTTATCTATCTTCTGTTGATTTTTATAGGTACCTCTCAGGAATGTTAAGTACGAGAAGGAACGATAGGATCGATACAAAGGAAAGAAGAGGAAAGTGGAACTACAAGTAGGTCTTCTCATCTTATTTGTCTTATATGTTGCTTATAGGGAAAGGCTAAAGTGCTTTAAACTGTTGTTCTAGATATGGCTACTTATCTAGGGAATTAGTATTTATCCATAGTTACCAAATTCTCCAAAACAAATTGGTGACCATACAAGGGAAGATCATCCTTCCTAGTATATTATCCACCTCCTAAGACACTCTTGCAAATCCTACTTGTGTTCATTGATTGTATTTCAGCTCTTTTGCTTTGAATTTTGGTCAAAACTGTGTCAAATTGCCTCTTGAAATGGCTTAGTGTCACCAGTGCAGGATTGTGAGAGACACAATGCATTGTAGAGTACCCTTGGCTTAGGGACAGTGATCTAAAGCACACTATCTCCTATTCAGGGTTGTGTTGATCCTCTTAGGGTCAGTTTCCCACCTTTGGATTGAGTTTTTACCAACTTTCCTCTGTTTGATTGCTTGCTTATTGATCAATGAATGTCATGTCTCAGATAAAAAAATTTTATCTCCTTTGCTAGACCTACTTTGACTTGGTTGATTAATGCTTCTTAAATGTTTTCTTTTTCATTATCGATCCATAGTCAAAGTTAGATTATAGTCGATTAATCTTTGTTTGAAAGAAAGTGTCATAAAAGTCTTCATTTCCTTCGAAACATAACTATCGTAAAGTCTTAGTTCTTGTTAAAGATAGATTGATTATATGTGCATTAGTTTCCTTTTTTTCATATTCAAATTAAGGAAATCAAAAAGAAATAAGTGCATTTTTCATTGAAAAAGTTTGTGTGTGCTCATAGGAATATTTTAGAGAAATTGTATTAGATTGTGCCCTTTGCTCTTTGATTGAAAGAAATCTAAGTGCTCTATCCCTATTAGCTAAGATTTTCATTGTTAAAATTGAACAGAAAGAATGCTTATCATAATAGTTGCATTCTTAGGAATTTCATAATACATCACACGGTGAACTTGAAAGCCAAATTCCTAAGAAATATCAACTTAAAATTAACATCAATTTACCTAATGGAGCATTGTTACCTAACGAAAAACATTTAGTGGTTCTAGGATAGAGACATGTCTCCGTGTCGTAAAACAAAGTAGTTGTCGTTAAATTGTCTGCAATACATACCAAGTGTGATACCTCATTCCACATATGTGAATATATCGTAGCTCGTCCACGTATCATTGGGTATATAGGGCAGTGTTGTAGTAAGTAAATTATACAGAAATGCTCTCACTCTACGGTTTTGCATTAGACATTGCTTATACCAATTTGGCCTCCACCTAATTTTGAGTATATATGGGAGGATAAAACCAGGTTGTTATCCATCCTTAGGGAACCAAGTCAGCCACCTTGTACACTATGATACACTGAACACAACATTCTGGGAGATTGCCTGCCCGTATTTCTTGGTTTTCCAGTAGGTATTTTGAAATTCATAGTTTCTTGGTAAACCTTTTGCCTAGCTTACCCCTTTTTGTATATTTCTTTTTTGCAATAAATTAATTAGCAATCGTGGAGGAACATCAACCCTTACCCCATCGTTCACAGAGAGTAGTAAGAAAACCGCCTTTGTCACCTGAAGCTACACCTATTCGGTCAAAGCAGTCTTGTTTAACTGAGTCAAGTACATCAAGAACTCTTGGTTCTTCATTTGAATTACCAGAATCATCCATTTCAGTAAGTACTGAGACTCCAATTACTCCAACTATTTATGGTACATCTGTTTATGAAGAAGAAGTTTCACAATTACCTGAGGACACTGTAACAGATACTAGTGAAATAGTAACCGAAGTTGTTCAACAACAAGTTGATCCTCAACTTGAAATTTCTCAACAAGAAATTACTTTTGAACTTGAATCAGTTCAACCAGAAGTTAATCTAGAACCTATCACAATTCAAAGAAAAGTTACTTTTGAACCTGAAGTTGTTCAGGAACCTCTCCCTGAAAGTGTTGTTCTTTTACCGGAACATCTGGACTTCAAATTTGAACATTCATAAGTTGTTACTTTACCGGAAGACGATCAAATGGTTAACCCTCATACCTTAGTAACTACTGAAACTTCCACTTTACCAACACCACAAATCTATTATGAAGCTGATGTTGAATTTCTTCGACCCAGTTTAATTATTGTTGAGGAATAGTTTGAGGAAGATACTACACCTGGAACCCCATTCCATTTTGGAAACATGCTTTATGTTTACCCTTATACTCCTCATTTTGCTTCTCCTTTTGATACTACTTATTTTCAAGTACCCATTAATTCTTTAGGACATCTATTGGGTCAGTTAACTATGGTTGAACAACCATCAACATCCCAGACTGTATCATCTAATCCAACTGCAACAAAATCTTATGTCGCCGCCTCTTCGATGTTTTGTATTACTCCTGAGTCACACCTATATGGTGAATTGTTTGTCCTAGTTGGTTACCAATATTTATCTGGAACCCACTCAGGGGTTGTTTCTACACCATGGTCATTACCCATGTCCTCAACTGGAATTTTACCTAGTTCTTCATTTACAGGAACTCAACAATTTGATCCTGCATATCAATAACAAACTGGGCAATCTAGTCAATAATGACCTATGTATCCATTACATACTAGATTTCCACCATATGGAGATAAATATGCTTATTCACCTTATCCTCCATATCCTAGAGGACCATCATATGGTAGTATCCTGTTGTATTCAGGTTAGTCTAGAATGTGAGTCTTTCAATGGAAACCAACAATGCTAATTCAACCAAGGCTTGTGTATCCAACATAGCCAAGCAAACTGTATCAGCTATTCCTACTACACATGTTGGTACTACTGTACCGCAGTCATAAGTTCAAACAGTTGTATCTCAACCTATATAAGCTGGTCCTTCTACCTCACAACCACATGTTTCGGGTCAAGAGGCCCAATTTCCTTAAGCTGTTATAAAACAACTTCTTATGTCTGGGGTCCAACAACCACACGATAGTGTACCTTTATCCGGAGTGACTCAAGCTTACACTGGTATCGTTTATTCACAACCTAGTCAATCTTACATTGCTAGGCAGTAACAACCATTAAATCAACAATAGTTGTACCAATAATAACAATAGTTGATTCAACAACTGTGACAACCCCAATATCAACAGCCTCAATTCCAGTAATTCCAACCCCAGTTTGGACCTACCCAACAAGGTCAACCTAGGTTTGGACAACATCAAGCCTACCAAGGTCGTGGTCAACAAGGCTTTGTTGGTTATGGAAAACCACAAATTCAACCTGGTTATCAACAACCACCTTATACCAGATTAGTTCAACAACCACCTTATCAAGGGTACTAGAGACAGATGCCCTACGCTGGTATGCAAAGACCTATTTCTAAGGAGATTCCATCATATCCTGGGTATGCTCAACCTAACTTGAATGGATAGTCACCATTTGTAGCAACTCTTGAATTACCAGATTAAACCAGCTCACTAATTATCCAATATTATATGCACTTGGTGGCTGGTGATTCCCCATAAGTTACCTTCTGGCATTCCGAAATACAATGGAAATCCCATAGAATACCCATCAAATCATGTCATGACTTTTCATTTGTGGTGTTCATCAAACTCCTTAAATGATGACTCAGTTAGACTCTTTATTTTCCAAAGAACACTTACTGGTCTAATTGCAAAGTGTTACATTGAGTTACCACGAGTTTATTTTGACAACTTTACGACTCTAGCCACCAAATTTTTGACCCACTTCCAGTTACCTATCAGATACGAGACTGGAATGAAACTCCTAACCAACTTTTAACAGACTATTGCTACTCATATATCAGATCATATTCATGAGTGATAGCATCGTCGTCGAATTGTTAAGACTTATGTTGTTGATCAGCTTTTGGCTGAGTGGCTTATAAAAGCTTTACTGCCATCAGTCACCAAGGATGTGGCGAAAGGTGGAGTTGTCACAGAAGAGCAAGTAATTTCTCATGCCCAATATTTGGATTTTATTTATACATAATCCGGCATGCTCTATGACAAGATTATGAATTCACCCCAACCAACTTTCACTATTCCTCCTCCACAATTGAGTGAGGACTCTCATGCTGGTAACAGTGTGATTGGTTCTTCAAGCACGAAAACAGAAAGTAGACCATCTAGTCAAACACTTGCCATTTCCAATAAAACTTCCAATGCATCAAAAAATACTCTTGCTTTAGAATTCAATGTCGTTTCATCTGACAAAGGCAAGAATCAAAAGCAACTAGGAGGCAAGAAGAAGGGGAAAAACAAGAAGAAACAAGATAATCCCCTTCAAGAGAAATCATATTATTCCTCTACTTTGGCAACAAAACCTTGTTATCCATGTCTAATATGTAATGATGAGCATTTTACAAAAGATTGTCCACACTACTCAGAAGTATCTAAGCTTTTAAATACTTCTAACACATCTGCAATGTTAACTGATCCATTTCCAAAATCAGAGACACATTTGGTTGTGACAGACCTTGCTTCCACATCCCAAGTACTTATGCTATCTGTCGCAAAGCCTAAAAATGAAGTTTTGGTGTGGACACAAAATAAATATTATGGAAATCCATCATCATCATCGAGTAATCAAGCCAATGATCAACCTAATCCTTCGACTTCGACCTCATCTAAAAATATTCCACCACCTATTGCGCCAAAATTGACAATAAAATCACCAAAAGGATTTGTGCATAAATCGACATTTAACCCTTGAGCTCGAGCAGTTAAGAACTATAGCATAGTAGAATACCTTTCTCAATCACCTTCTGCTATGTCGACACTCAAGGTGTTACAAAACTATCCCTCCCAGAAGGAGGCTTTACTATTAGCAATTGGTGGAATAGACCCTATGGATTCCAATCTTGTGGTTTTTAACCATGCGAGATATACACCACAGTTATCGGCACAATTAGCTTTCTTAATTGAAGTAAAAGCTCTCAATAAAATTGTTCACCAAACTATGATTGATGAGGGGGCATCTACTTGCATTATATCAATGAGCTACTGGGAAACACTTGGTTCACCATTGTTGTCACAATCACCAACAACATTAAGAGCTTTCAACAGATGCACATATACACCTTGTGGGATTTTGAGTAACCTGCAAATTGAACTAGGGGGGAAAACATTTATTGTTGAAGTTGAGGTAGTTGGCAGACCTCTCGACTACAACATTTTACTGTGAAGGCCATGGGTATATGCTATGGATGCTCTAGTTTCCATGTACTTTCGTACGATTCCATTCCCTCAAAGGTGGAATCACAATTATCGATCAACTTGCCTTCTTTGCATCTAGTTCTCAGGCTACTAGAAGTATTTCGTTGGTACACAGACCCTTACTATCACTTCAAAGTGTTGGTGTAGGTCTCTTTAAAGATCCTTCCCTAATGTGTACTTTTACGCTACCATCACCATTTGATTTGGAAGAAGTGACAAGAGTAGAGACTTGCAACATGATTTACTCCACCTTGTATGATTTAATGAGGATTACCAACAATTTTGAAGTTGATACTAATATTGAAGTTATGTCGCTAAGCCCCCATTGAACTAGCATAGAAATCAATTTTTCTGGCTTGTGCGGCAAACCCAAATCCACTTTTACCAATTGTATGGGTAGACAGTTCATTAGAATATGGTACTTCTTCAGATCCTTTTTCACATATATTTTCTACGGATGAAGGAAACGTCCAATCAATGATGATAGGAGAATAAACTTGGGAAGATTCTTATCATCATTCCCATCTTCCAGATGACATTAAATATTATTCAAATGAACTTAACCATCCTTCAGTTGTTGATTTCCTTTCAAATTCTATTTTCATAGACACAGTAGATTCTAAGCGAAACCTATCAAATATTGAAGAAATGATTTCTATTAATATTTAGACCAAACCTAATGTTGTAGAAAATGTTCATGTTGGAAAATGTTGTTCTCCCTGAAAGCTTGATAATTACCATACTCTCTTTCGTTAATTTCGAGAGATATTTGCATGGTCATACGAGGAGATGCCAAGTATAGACTCTAGTATTGTTGAACATGAAATCAAAATGTATCCTGATGTCAAAGCAGTATGACAATGGCTCTGACCTGTTCACCAAAGAAAGTTGCTGCCATTAAAGCAAAAGTTGAAAATCTTTTGTGTGTTGGCTTCATTTACCCAATACCTCTTACTGACTAGGTTTCCAACATTGTTCCTGTCATCAGAAAGCAAGGGAAAATTTGAGTGCGCATCAATTATAGGGATGTAGATCACGCATGTCCAAAAGACAATTATCTTACTCCTTTTATTGACCAGATAATTGATGAATGTGTCGAATGTGAAATCTTCTCATTTATGGATGGTTTTTCCGGTTATAATCAAATCAATATCCGCCCATAGGACCAATCTAAAACTACTTTTATTTGTCCATGGGGCACATTCACATATAGGAAACTCCCTTTCAGTTTGAAGAATGTAGGCACCACGTTTCAGAGGGAAATGAATTATGCCTTCTATGACATCAAGCACATTTTTCAACCTTACCTTGACGATTTACCTACTCATCCACGAAAGTGGACTGATCACCCACAACATTTGAGAGAAATATGTTTACGGTGTCGACACTACAAGATACAACTCAATCCACATAAATGTGTGTTTTGTGTTAGTTCTAGTTGATTGCTTAGATTTGTAGTGTCTAGAGATGGAATTTGACTCGATCCATTAAAGTTTCAGGCAATTCTTGACTTGCATCCACCTTCAAATCTTTTATAGTTACAAAGACTCCAAGGAAAGGCTAACTTTCTGTGGAGGTTCACTCCTAATTATGCTGAAATGGCTAAAGGTTTTACACATCTTTTCAAAAAGAAGGTACCCTTCCATTGGGATCAAGGTGTGTAAGCTTCCTTTGATGCTCTTAAGGATACCTTGATTAGATCATCATTAATGTATTCTCCGAAATATCAAAATGACTATTACCTGTATCTCGTTGTTGCAAATACAACCATTGGCATGGTGTTATTCCAAGAGAAATATGGGATTGAACATCCAATATATTATTTGAGCCACAATCTCAATGATACAGAAATTAAGTATTCTTATGTCGAAAAGTTAGCTTTGGCAATTATGCAAGCTGTTCAGAGATTTCACCACTACATCCCGCTCTAGAAGACCACTGTCATGTCAGATTGCAACCCTATGACATATATTTTGTCACGTCAATTGTTGGGGGGAAAATACTCAATATGGATAATCATTTTGTAGGAGTTTGATCTAGAATTCATCAAGTCCAAATCAAAGAAATCTCTAGTTTTTTCCAAGAGACTTTGTGACCTTCCCTTGACCTCCATTGATTCAACATTTGAACCATAAATTTTGGATGAGTCTCTGTTTCTAATATCGTCATCTGAATTGTGGTATGGAGATATACTGATCTATCTTCATACCCAAAATTTCCGGCATGATACCTCACACTTGCAACAACGACATATCCGATACCGAGCCAAAGATTATCTGATCATTAGTGCCACTCTTTACTGTTGTGGTATCGATACAATTTTATGGAGGTGCCTCACACATGAGAAAGTCAAGAAAGCATTGAATTATTTCCATTCAGGTGCTCGTGGTGGACACTTATCTGGTTATTCTACCATGTAGAGAATTCTCTGTGCCGGTTACTTCTGGCCTAGTATATTCAAATATTGCATAATTGTTGTCAGAAGCTGTCACATGCTAGATCTATGACCGTAAAGTTAGATTTCCACCTGCACCATTGCATCCAGTTATTTCTATTGGACCATTTTCCAAATGGGACATTGACTTCATGACATGTTACCCCACCTCGACCGGGGGCATGGGTATATTATAGTTGTTGTTAACTATTTTACCAAATGATCTGAGGCGATGCCAACATTAAACAAAAGTGGCAAAAAAGCCGCCCTTTTTTTTTCAAACATATGGTTTCCCAGTTTGGTGTACCAAAGGCCATAGTTACATATCATGGGTTGCATTTTCTCAATCACATGATCGCTGAGTTGACTGCTAAGTTAGGACTGTCACATGATAGCTCTACCCCTTATTACCCACAAGTGAATGGACAAGTTGAGGCCATCAACAAAGTTTTTAAGTGGATGTTGCAAAGAATGATATGGGTTCATAAAAAAAACTAGCATTTAATCTTGTACTCTGCCTTGTGGGCATATCGAACCTCAGTGAGAAATGAATACGGATTCACACCCTTTTAGTTCATGTACAGTTTGAAAGAAATGTTATCGACACGATGTGAAATTTCATATCTCAAACTCGTGATTGACCTATTACCCGATACTTCTGAAGAAGAAGAAGAAACTAATCAAGGCGCAATAAGATAGAAATGTCAAGCCTTGTATCTTCTCGAAAGGTGAACTAATATTTCTTTATGATCAGGAATTTGATCAAATTGTAGCATGGAAATTTGAACCAATGTGGATGGGTCCTTATATTGTTAAGCATGTTTTGGCAAAAGGTGCCTACAAGTTAGTAGACTATGATGGGATTCCATTTCCATAGCCCCAAAACGGGTTGTACCTCAAACGTTACTATGCTTAATTGAGTGTAGTAAAACTCATGTATATATGCTTTCATTGCATGCGTGTGTGTCAGTGTGTGTCTTTTAGAGTTTTTTATCTCGTTAGTAATCCGCTTTGCATTTCTTGCAGATGTCAGAATCTTTGAAACCATTTGTTGGTTACGTTGATGGTGCTAGTCAAGTACGTAGAACCTATCTTCTACAATATGGGATATTTTCTCTCAAAGTGGTGATTTAGTTAGTTTTCAATGGATTTGTATCAATCATTCAACAAACAATATCGCTTAGCATAGCGCATTGATTGAGCTTCTCTCTGATGCCATTTCACTTGGCATTCGTCGAATCATCATTAGGCTGGACTCACAACTCGTTGTACTAAAACTTACAAGTGTGTATATTGTCTGAAACCCAACAATTCTTTGTATGTTCCTCAGAGTTCGTATTTTGGAAAGGCATTTTGAATACATTCAATATCAACATATTTCTAGAAACTTTAACACATTAACTAATTCTCTAGAAAATTATGTGTTAAATAGACATTTGCAACACATGTAAAAGTAACATTTTCAATTCACATCATTAATTGAATAGGATTTCTCATAACCATAGAAAACTGTGAAAGTAAAATAGATAGATGTTTAAAAGTTTTTACAAAATTTGTGTCCAAGACAAGTTTCGTCATCTGACCAAAAAACTCAAAATGCATGAAAAATATCCTAAGTAGACCTAGTGATGCTCATGATAATAGGTCATAGCCTATGCTATCATGCACAAAGCCTCATCCAATGGCTAGGAACACCAATATTGTGGTGATGCAGCCTCATAGGTAACTTCTCGATCTGGACATCTGGAATACCAAGGCTTAATCCCTCTATGTGATCCTGCAACTCTACCAAGGTCTCGGCCAAATCCAAGTCGTGGAGGACTGCTCTCCCAATGTTTCTCCGCGATGGACCACCTGCACCTTATTGGCGTCCCACAATCCAAACAATATCCACATCTGCATGCATGAGAATGATTTTAGTTTAGTCTTGGAAACATTAGAAAACACAAAAATATGTAGAAACTTGAAAAATCAAAAACACTTTGGTCAAACAATTTACCTATAGCACCCCATTGTGCTCCAACTGGTAGAATCAAGTCTGGATGTCCATGGAAATCCATCCCTAAGTATGGATTCTCCTTGACGACAAGGTGTGTCAATCGAGCCAACTGAAAAATGTAGTGGAAAAAATGATTGTTGATTGACCCACATGTCGAGCCATCACTTCGACCCACCTCTGCATACATGGATCTCTAGGAACAACTACACCTAATGATACATGTTGGGGTTACATCAATGGGATTCTATCTAAGGTAAAAGTGATTAAGGTCGAACAATAGAAGAAATTATTTTTCTTACCACTTTTTACCTTGGCCAGTTGTTCTTTTAATGAAGAAAGCATGGCCTCACACCAGTTGAATACCTTTGTCTCGAGACACTCAAGTGCATACTGCATATATGATCTGTTCGCCAGATGAAGTGTCACACTACTAGTCAACTTTGTGATTGTGAAGAGGATCATTCTCAAAGGAAAATCACCTACTTCTATAATTTTTATTTTCCCATCCTTGCTAGACTGTGCACCTGGCTGACAAAACTGTCGAATGTAATCCCTCACCAATTCACCTCCAAGGGAAAATCCAAAAAGTGAGATGGGGGCACCTCACCTCGACAGTCTAGTAAGAAATTAAGTTTCATAAATGGTAATAGGGACCATTTTCTCCCTTATGTGAAAAGTATGATTTGTCAGATCCCATGCATGAACAAGGCACTACAATAGTTCTATTTTTTGCCTCGTTCTGGACGATTTGAGGTATTTGAGTAACCCACATTTTTTGAGGGCCTCAACTATACCCAGATTGTTTAGGGAAACCATGTATTTTTCTTCATGCTCTCTTTCTGACCATGTAATCAACATTCTCATTCGATGAAAGCGTAAAATAAAATCATAAGCTTAGTTAGGATCCTTTCCATGCAAAAAACAGGACAAATTTTTGAGCAAATAGCTAAATCTAGTTTGTGAAACTCATCTAGCGTAGCCTAGGCACAAAGACAGTACGATGAAGAGAAGGAAACATTCTATCAGGGTGCTCTTTAGTGCAGTTTTTGATGTGAAAGCCTGCGTTGATCCCAGGGCGAATAAATCAAACCCTAGAGGGCCCAAAAAAACCTAAAACTTGCATGAAATAGTAAAAGAATGACCTGAAAAGAAAGAGGAGGGGTAGATCTCCTACCTGGTCTAGACCAACATGAGAAATGGTCAATAGAATCTCTCACAATTTAGTTGATGAAGTTCGAGGTAAAAGACTAGGCCAGAGCACAAAACTGAATGGTAAGTATCAAATGGTAAAAATTTCATGGTAAAAACTTGTTTTATATTTATTTCATGTTCATTAATCAAGTAAACATTACTATTTGCTTCCTTTTACCTATGAAACATGTATTTTTAATCCATCTGGTGATTTTTTGAGCAAGTTTTGTAGTTGACTTATAGAATTTGGCGTGCTCAATTGTAAATTGTACCTTTGACCACAGAGCATACTTTTATCTCTTTTTCGAGCTCTGTTAAATAACGAAAAACGAACCCCATTGGAGTCCTCTTTAAGCTCTTTTCAGACTGTCTAAACATGAAAATATTGGAAGGAACTTTTCCTTTTCAACTCGTTAATGGATTGGAAATGACATCAAGTCAGTATAAGTTTAACCCTTTTTTAGGTTGAGATAGATTAACTACGAAAAAGTAATACGTTGACCGAACATGGTCAGTAGGTTCTCTCTTGTATTGTTTTATGCTTTCTCAGTCTTGAGAGACAAATCAATGAAAAAGAACTTGTTGAGTTTTCTTTTTGTCCCTTTTCAAACTCTCTAAACATGGAAAGGACTGATTTATCTTTGACGTTAAACTCATTAAAACATCAAATAGCGACAACCTTGTCCATCTAGACAAGATCGAGTTTCACCTTTGCTAGAATCGTTAAAACATCACATAGCGATGGATTCACCCAAAGTGTGGAATTATACAACAAGCATATGTTATTCTCCTCAAGATTGATAAAAATAAAGAGGTACTTGTCAGCAATGACTAGGTAAAATGGGAAAAATGGGAAAAACACTTTAGGGTATCAAGTTTCTCTTGAACATGACACTTTCACTTCATCATGGTGAATACTTGGGTTGGGTTATTACATTGACGGTTATCATACCATTGGTCTATCATACCATCCATCACTTTGTTTCGGGTCAATGCTATGAATTCATTTCAGTGTCCCCAACATGTTCAAGAGAAGTCACTGAGTTTAAATTCATCCTTTGCAATACCATAAACCTTCATTTTCATGATTGCCATTCTTGAACCTTATGTCGTCAGTCAAATTTCGTCTCCAAAATAATTACACTCACTTCCTGTCATTGATGTGTGATACATCAAGGCCCTCCTGTGACAAGTCACTTCTTGTCAACATCAGCTCATTATCCAAGAAGTTTACTTAGAAACACCTTTCTGGTACCTTGAGGCTTGCATACATGAAATGGTAGGTTTCTCGCTTCCACCGACAGGTTGACATCACTGGCCTTCGACCGAAAGACTTTGTATGGAATTCGACATCAAAACGTCTATTCACGCCATGCAGAATGTACTGAAGTACCTTGAGGATCATTATCATTATTGGTGATTTCTCTCGCATCTGTTAACAACTTACATCATCGGTTGGTAATCAGATGGTGTCTTCCCATGTTCGAATTCAGATAACATATTCACATTGTTAGACTTGTACTGGAGCGAATGATTGAACGAGATATAAGACCCAAGATCTAGTTTCATCCATCCGAGTTGTGATTTCAAGAGTACTAAATGATATGTGTAATGGCTTTACATTGATGGTCATTCTGATCATGGATATATATTTGTAGACAACTATTTGTGTACATGTAATGAAAGTTTATATGTTGAGCATGGGTATGCCTTCCCTTAGCAATTCATGAAAAAATAAAAAATTCATGATATGTGTATTATAATTGATGCAGGTAACCTTCCACTTCAAAGCCTCCTCATCACATCATAAATCATTTCATTCAAAATTAACATTTTTTCGACTTCATGCTTTAGGGGGTAGCTTTTATAGATCCAATTGGTCACATTACTCCCATCATCTAGATGAGTGTTTAGGGCTCATCAAACCCTAATTTCAATTTCTACATGCCCTCTACATGTCACCCTTTTGAATGCCTCCTTCCCATACAGTTTCATGGCTTTAAGACATCTTGAAATAACCTCTAAAGGGACCAGCGGAGGTAGGCCCATGTAAGGATGTGTTGTAGAGCAGTTGAGTCCATGCCAGGGTGCTCTAAAAAGCACTTAATCCCTCTTTCACCTACACTGGGTGAGATTGAGCTAAATTAATATGTGGTTTGGGGAATATTCTTATCTATTGGATTAATCTAGAAGTTTCCCTCACTTTTTAACTCCTATGAGTTCGAAAATGGATGAGGAATGAGTTAAGATGCATCCTATCCTCTCATCACTTCCACCATAGAAATAATTCTAAGTATGCAAGGCCATTAAATACCCCCATTTATGACATAACCTCCTTAATCCTCCTATAAATTGAACACTCGTCTAAGTGATGAGGGGTTGGACTATGTTGAATTGTAAGGAGATAATGTTACTATGAGAATTGACTTTGAGACAAGTATTGTTATGCCATAATTTTGTCATGCTTTTAATGTGATGTGGATGGGATCCAAGCTGGAGGAGTGACTTCGAATCAGACTTGATGGTTGTAATTCCTTCTTCTTTCAATAAATTATTTGAACCTTTTTCCCATATGCTTATCTTGTTATATGATGCTTATATGTGTGAATGTATTTGATTCCATTTACTTGTACTCAATAGATATTTTTCTTTGATCAGTTATTTGTCTTCTGTTGATGTTTACAGGTACTTCTCAAGTGTGTTAAGTACGGGAAGGAGTGACAGGATTGATACAAAGGAGACAAGAGGAAAGCGGAACTACAAGTAGGTCTTCTCATCTTCTTTGTCTTATATATTTCTTGTAGGAAAAGGCTAAAGTGCTTTAAACTATTTCTAGATATGGCTACTTATATAGGGAATTAGTATTTATCCGTAGATACCAAATTCTCCAAAACAATCTATTATGGGTAGTGCATGGTATCTAGATACTGGAGCCTATTCCATATGAATGACAACAAAGAATTGTTTAGTGACTTAGAGGAGAAGGACCTCTAGATGCACAACGAAACGGGAGATGATAGGATATTGTTGACGGTGTTGGAAATATTTCAACCAAGTGGATCTCCTTGATGTGAAGTCCAAACTAGACCTCACACCATTTGGTGTAGGAGTTCCATCTGGTATAAAGGCCCAGTTGCCATATACTTAGAGATCTGCCTTGTCTCTAGCTATCAGCACATGAGAGTGTTACGCTCGTATCTTCAAACAACAAGGTAAGTGTGCCTAGTGAGTGAGTAACATCATTGTATCAAGGTTCTCTTACTACAAGGGGGAGAGTAAATTGAGCCTCTAAGTGAGAGGTATTAGTACCACCCAGGAAGAGACACATGCAAACCAAAAAACGCTTGTTGAGCACCTAGTAGAGTAGTCCACAACAGATGTGGTAGTCATTAAAACCAAAATGCAAGGCAAAACATGTACACCATCTAGTAGAGTAGTCAACATGGATGTGATAGTCATTATAACCAGTAAACATGACAAGTTTGTTTAATATCCTACAGAGTAGTCCACAAGGATGAGACAGTAGTGATAACCAATACAACACATTATCAACAATGTAAATACTAAAAAAACCAAAGTAGTTCAACTATCTTAGCACAGGTTAAGAAAAAATGCATTACAAATGTTTAAAGAGTAGTCTTACAAACATATACAAAACATGTGTGAAAACGTGCTAGCCTCAAAGGGCTTCTAAATTAAGAAAAGTTCCCAAGACACATTTTTACACCATATATCACTAGTCCCAGTAGTGGGACATTGGAGCCACTCCTCTCTCCTCAAAGAAATAACTGAAAAATCTCAAGGATATGTGGGAGGAGCCAAGGTGAAAATTCCTTGCTCATATAATGGGAGGGGTATATATAGCCAAGGGTGACACTTAACCCTTGTGACTCTTGGACTATCCTCATGACCATTCAACTTCATATGACTTTTCAACTCCTGCGATTCTTCATCTTCATGTGTGCATTTGTCAAAATTTCAATTTACATTACATTCAGTTACAACAGATATGGCCCATAGTAGTGATGTGTGCTTGACAACTCATGACACTACTGACATGGGCTGGCTGGTTGTGGTGGAAATGTCAAGTTGTTGCTGCTGCTGAGTGATAGATGTGATCTTGGATATGCTTTGTCTTCACCTCCACATGGCTTGACGCTATGGGGTCTTCAATGGTATTGGTATTGTAAGATGGTTACATGCATGTGCTCCTCTTTCTTGAGCTACTTTCATCCATCCAACATCCAATAAGTCTTCTAGCATGTTCACTCATCCTTCATCCCATTCATCGTCTCGTCATGACCTATCAGTGGACCTGTTCTTGCAACTCACTCATGACGGGACAGATTAAATCAAAAAACTTCTAATCTAAGATGATCTATATTTTCCATGAACCAGGCTCGGGATAGATGACAGGTTGGGAAGAGGGCCCAACAACTATGCAGCGTGCAGTTCTCGATGACAGAGAGTGAGAATGGTCACTAAGACTACACAGAGCGTAGCTCAGGTTTTGATGAGGAACTCCAGGGCATAGTCTTCACTGTTTGGGAAAACTGCGTAAAGGCCACTGGGAGGCAGGATTACACCGTTGAAGTCACCAGTGGCAGCTCCAAGGTGGGACCTTAAGGGACACCGCTGTGCAGTTTTTTGAGGGAAGACAAGACATGGTAGAAGAGGGACAAGAGGACAATTATGCATATTTTTTTAGAGAAGAGAATCCCAACTGAGGGAGGTCATGGGGAGGAAACCTATTCATAGTTTCTAGGAGTAGCTTAGGCTTAGGTGTGTGCACAATGTGGGGTTTGAGTAGGTGGGAAGGAGGATTGATCATTGATCTTGTGAAGTGTGTAGTTCAGACTGGGTTTTGAGGAAGATTGTATGCAGTTCTCGGAAGGAAGGCATGCTTGTCACCTCTATGATTGCACATCGAAAATGACCTAGAGGAAAGCCTCAAGTATTTCACAATTCTAGGTATCAGAGAAGTATCACTGAGGGCTGAAACTATACAGTGTGGCTCAGTCAAGATCCAGTGAGAGGGCGTTTTCCGGTCGGAAGGATTTTTAGAAAAATGGCTAAGTTTGGGAACAAAGTTAACTTGTGAGAAGTTAACATTGTGATAACACACTTAGCATACTTCAAAAACATGAAAACATAGACCACCATGACAACAAGACATGGAATTGTGCTCTATGAGGCTGTCTAGATTTAAATGCGACAAGTGTGACACTTGGGATAGACCTTTGGATGACCATGATGACACTTGTATGACAGTGCTTAAAACTTTGTGTATGAGTGCAATAGGTGTTTAGATGGCTATGAAAACTTTCATACACAACTACCAACTTCAAGGTCACTAGAATGGTTTGCAAACATGACATAACAACCAAACATGTCAAAAGACGACAATTGATCCAATAAGCGGAAGCAAGTAAGACAAGTAGAGGAAACACACGGAATGACTTCTAGTGCTTGCAACCATGCATGTCATTGAAGATAGAATGATATGAAAATATACATTAAGATTTGTATTTCAAAAGATTTGCTTTGTTTTCCATAGTCACCCTCAAAAGGGTTATGCATCATATGGATTCTTCATGCGGTCCCGATATTTTATCATACCTTGGGTTCTTGGTTTTCTTATCTTTATCCTCACCTCCTTGAGATTCATCTAAAATATCATCCTTATTTGTGGTCACTGAGAGACACAATTACACAGTTTCAGTGGGCAATGACTATTGCAGGATGAGGCTCTGGGAGAAAACATCTATGCAGTTTCGGGATGCAAGGTTGCTTAATCAACTGAGGGACAAAAATACAAAATTTTAGGATGCAAGGCACTACTGCAGGATGAGGCCCTGGGAGGAAACATCTGCATAGTTTCAAGATGTAAGGAAAATGAGAAAGTTATGATGCCTGAGGGAAAAAACTACATAGTTTCTAGATATAGTGGGTTCTAGCTGAGGGAAGGACATTAGAGGAAACCAATGCATATTTTTTAATGCTAAGAGAGGTTTAACATTCTGTGCATTGCAAAATTCTAGTAGGCAAGGTGTTATAGACATATTTGGGCACTGCAACCCCAATCACATATGTAAATAAACCAAGGGCTTCTAAACTCGTAAAAGTGTTGTTTCATACCCTAAAGGAACAAGGTCAACTGATTAAATCATTTCCCAAAAGTTCTCCCTGGAAAACTACTCAGAAGTGGTCAAAATTTGACCATCTCACCTACTCCATGGTCAGGGTGTGATGCATCTCACCTATTGCACATAGGGGGTGTGATGCATACTGAAAAGCCCTTCTATAGGGTGCGATGGGTGAGAGTAGACAAATGGCAGAGGAAGTTTGCTAGGTGGAAACCCAGAGAGTCTTCTAGAAACTACTCATATGACACTTGCCTCTTTGAATTAGCCCAGGTATGAGTAAGAGATCATGAAATCTCCAAGTGGAACCAAGAACTATCAAAGAAATGATGCTAATCAAAATAGCTAAAGCTGACTCACCCCCTACAAATATCTATATATGGATCCCTCATCCTAGAGATCCAAAGGCTGGAATTTTGTATTTTGTAAGGAAGTGCTGTTGGTTTCTCTGTGAAACATCATAATGTTAGGTGATATAGCTTTTCATGACGTGAAGAGGGATTTCATGCTGGGAGGATGGCACTGGGTCAAACCACTGGGTTGTAATCCTCTCTTCTACTACTTTTATCAATAAAGCTATTTCAGTTTTCTTGCATATTCTTGTATATTTTTGAATCTTCTATTGGTATATGCATTTGTATGGTCAATGTACCCCTAATCCTATATTGTTTATGGTTATATATCTCTATGCTTTGATGGTATGTTAGGCCCCTATACTACTAGTGTAACCACTTATTGTTATTAGTACAACCCACTTATTATATTGATGTATCCATGTAGTGCCCATATTGTTACTATTGTGCCCCATAGAAGCCCATTATTGTTATTATTGTGCCCTTACATTATTATT
>APFE031215120.1:0-52104 GCA_000404065.3 Pinus taeda | reverse complement strand
TAACTCTATACCTAACTCTATACTAGACCAAGTTGAACTTAACTATTTCCTATGTGTCGGAATATCCTAACATCTCCCCTTAAGAACAACTTGGGATAGGATTGAAGGATTAACAAATATGACACAATAGGAGAAGGAAGGAGGCACTAGAGCCTATCCCCCCTTAGTGACAACTTCCTGAACTCCAAGCATATATCGAAGTTTAGTGAACTTCGCCTCTGTGAGAGCCTTTGTGAAGATGTCTGCAACCTGATCATCTGTTGAACAATATGGCACTTCAAGAACATGGTCATGAATGAGCTTTCTGATGAAGTGCATGTGAAGTTCAATGTGTTTGCTGCGCTGATGCTGAACTGGATCTTTGCAAAGCTGAATGGCACTTTGATTATCACACCAAAGTGTAGTCGGATGCTGCTGCTCAAAGCCCAATTCTGATAGGATCTGACGAAGCCACAAGGCTTCCCTACTAGCTTCCACGGCACCACGATACTCTGCTTCTGCTGACGAAAGAGAAATGGCAGCCTGTTTCTTACAAGCCCATGTAATAGGTCCTGAACCAAGAGTGAAGACATAACCCGCAGTAGACTTCCGATCATCAGGGTCACCAGCCCAATCAGAATCAGTGAAACCAACTAATAGAGGAGCTGCTTTGGCACTGTAATGAATCCCAAACTGTACTGTACCTCGAACATAACGAAGTATTCTTTTAGCTGCTTTCCAATGACTTTCACGGGGGTTTTGCATAAAACGAGCAACAAGGCCAACAGCAAAGGAAAGGTCAGGACGAGTATGGGTTAAATACAAGAGTTTTCCTACAAGTTGACGGTATAAGGTAGCATCAACTTCAGGAGAAGTACAAGAGACTGAAAGTTTGACTCCAGACTGAAAGGGAGAAGGAGCTGGCTTACAATCTTCCATGTGAAAATGACGAAGAATATCACAAGCATACTTGGACTGGGAAAGGGAAATACCCTCCTTGGATTGCAAGACTTGAAGACCGAGAAAATAGTGTAAGTGTCCTAAGTCTGTTATTTCAAATTTCTTTTTTAAGGCTGGACTTCACATGGTTTATATGGTTGGGATCACTACCAGTAAGAATAAGATCATCAACATAAAGAACAAGGATGATAAGAGAGTTGCCCACTTTCTTGGTGTAGACAGTATTGTCAGAATAACACCTAGAAAAGCCAGATTCTAAAAGAAAGCTATCCATTTTGGCATACCAAGCCCGAGGAGCTTGCTTGAGACCATAAAGAGATTTCTTAAGTCGACATACAAGGCTGGAGTCTGTTTGGATGAAGCCAATGGGTTGTTCCATATAGATTTCTTCATGCAAGTCCCCATGCAAGAAGGCAGATTTAACATCCATCTGATGGACTTCCCATTTTAAAGAGGCAGCAAGGGAAAGAACAAGGCGGATAGAGTTCATTTTGGCAACAGGGGAGAAGGTTTCAGTGTAGTCAATGCCTTCAACCTGTGAAAAGCCCTTACAACAAGACGAGCTTTATGTTTATCAACTTTCCCATCTGGTCCATACTTGGTTCTGTAAACCCATTTACATCTAACAAGTTTGCGTCCCTTTGGTAGAGGAACAAGATCCCATGTATCATTGGCCAACAATGAATGATATTCTTCATTCATAGTTGCTTCCCAATGTGGATGGCCTGAAGCTTCTGCAAAAGTGTCAGGATCATGATTTACTGGAGCTTGAGCCAGTAAAGAAGAGGCTCTTTCAAACTGAGAACGTGTACGTCGCTGATCTGTAGGATCACCCGCAAGATCACCTGCTGCATCCCGAGTAGCACGGACCCATCTTGGAAGTTGAGGATCCTGAGAAGGTGGGGGAGGATTGTCATCCTCACTTTCATCATCTGAAGAAGAAATGTTTCAAAAGTAGAAGAGATAGGAAGAGGTGGCACATCCGCCGGACTAGGCTCGTAGGCCGATTTATTTTCATCAAATTTTACATCTCTTCTAATGATAACATTTTTGGACTTAAATGGAATAAGTCTATAACCTTTAACATCTTCAGAATATCCAACAAAAGTACATTTCTCACTCTTAGGTTCTAAAGCTTTATGCTTTTCATCTGGAATATGGGCCCATGCTTCACTTCCAAAAATACGAAAGTGACTTACATCTGGTTTAATGGAACTCCAAGCTTCTTCTGGAGTGATATTCTTTAGAACTTTAGTAGGAGTGCGATTTATTATATAATTTGCACAATTAATTGCTTCGGCCAAAAAACTAAGACTGAGTCCTTTAGATTGCAGCATACAATTAGCCATTTCCTTTAAGGTGCGATTTTTCCTTTCAGCTACACCATTTTGTTGTGGAGTGTATGGAACAGTATGTTGCATTTGAATTCCATTTCCGGTGCAAAAGTTGATGAATGTGTTTTTAACATATTCTCCACCATTATCAGTTCTTAGCTTAAGAATTTGATGTCCAGATTGTTTTTCAACAAAGGCTTTGAAGGCCAAAAATGTGTTAAATACTTCGCTCTTGAGTTTTAAGAAGTATACCCAAGTGCGTCTGGAGAAATCATCAATGAAAGTTAAGAAATACTTGCAGCCAGAAAATGAAGCAACAGGAAGTGGACCACATAAATCACTGTGCACAAGCTGTAAAGGGGCTGAGGCGTGCCAAGAGGCACGTTTTTCAAAACTGTGCCGATGATGTTTTCCGAGTACACATCCGGAACAAACACCATCTCTGCAAGATACCATAGGAAGAATTGTCACCATATTTTCTTTACATAGATGCTGAAGGGAGCGATAGTTTAAGTGACCAAATCGCTCATGCCAAAGTTTGCTCACTTCGTCATTATGAGCAACAAATACTGAGGGAATCTCGATTACAAAAGTTACAATCTCTATCAGTCTTCTTCCATTTGTTTTTATTGGTCTTATCATTTTGTTGAAATGATCTTTCATTTTGAGGCTGAGTTTGCTTAGGACCCTTGTTTGGTTTAGGACCTTTCTTTTTAGGATATGACTTCTTAGGATTCTTTAAATTTGGTTGCTGCTGGGCGGCTAACGCTTTCTTGGAAGAGTTTCCAAGATTAAGAAGACCAAGGTGTAAGAGTTTTTCTTGTTCTCTTATTAAAGAATCACAAAAAGAGTCAAGGAAGGGGCCTTGTAGTCTTTTCCTTGACAAATGAAAGCTTCCCTTGTAGAATGGAAGGTGGAAACAAATACAGAGTAGGCTGGTCCCAACTTAGTAAGGATGGAATAAATAAGGTTACTATCTTCTTTCTTAACCTTAACACCTTCCAAGAGATATCTAAGGGTCTTGAATTTGGACAAGAAATCTTCAATGCAAGAAAAATTATTAGGATCCAATGTAAGCAACTCATTTTCAAGTTGATGGGCTCTAATTTCATTTTTAATCCCAAAAATTTAGTGATTTGTTCCAATGCTTCATGAGGAGTCTCAAGTTCTGCAATATGGAATCTAAGATCAGGAGAAATAGACATCCCTATCAAACCACGTGCTTGATCTTGTCTATTTTCCCATTTTGCAACCTTGTCTTCATCTTTTGTTTTCTTTTGGCCCGTGGCTATTCTGTAGAGACCTTTACTTCTAAGTAAATCTTCCATGTATGATGCCCATTGGAAGTAGTTAGTGCTGTCAAGAATGACTTGGCATGGACTTTCCATTTTGAAAAAAAAAATGAAGCTAAATATGCTGAAAGTAAGTGTTCCGATGGATAGATCTCGAAAAATTAGTCTGTTTTAAAAAAAACGGCTCTGAAAAAGGCTTCCGGATGAAGAAGTTATGGCTTTTTGAAAAAAAATTGTTGAAGTCGCCGGCAAAGTGCGCGAATGTGCGGGAATGAAAAAAAAACTCCCCCACAAAATGGCGATTTGAACCCAAGACCTCTACTCTCTTAAAATAACTTTGAACCAATTGATCTATACAAAAATTTGTGAGAGAGAGAGGGGGGGGGGCTTTGGTTTGCGTGCTTGCCTTGAGAAACCTCTTTTTCCCTACAAAACACAAAACACAAAACCCAACAGGGACATGCAAAGAAAAAACGAACCTTATGGCTCGAAGTTAGCTTTACCCCAAAAAACTAAATATTTAAAAAAAAATTTATCTTTAGCCGAAAAACTAAATATTTTTCTCAATGTTTCTGATTTTCCGAGATCACACTAAGGTGCAGGGAAAAGAGCATACGCATGAGAAAAAAATCCTTCCCTTCTGTTTCTGATTTGCCCAGATCGCACAGAGTCGCAGGGCAAAGAGCATACGCAGAAATGAAAGGTATAGATCCGGTTAAAAAAAAACTAAATAAACCGAAACCGAAATAAGCAGAGAGAAAATAAGAGTAAACTGCAAATAAAGACTGTATACCTCCAGATCTTAAAAATGACGCAGATAGGGCTACCGGAAACCTTTTCGCATGAAACGAAAGGGGTTCCTCACTGGAACAGATGCTCCGAACACAACAGAGCAGTCCTCTCGGTCCGAAAGCAGTCATAAACAGTAGATCTAGGAAACGACAGCCGCATGCAGTTCTACCGGCTTCAGATTTGGATCACCAACGGACGCGGCCCTCAAATAGCTCTGATACCATGTAGGAATTTTACAGGGTAAGTTCCTCAGATAGAGCACCAAAAGGACATCGCTCACAACAAGATCACAGATCAATACACCAATATTTTGACGTGGTTAAAACCCTCAGAGAGGGAAACAGTCCACGGCCTGCGCCAACGTGGCTACTACAGGCAATTTATTAATAAAGAATGAAAATTTACATAAGCTTCTCTCATGCACGGTTAACCTACAAATGACCCTCCATGCGCTTTAAATAGAATTCATGGACCAATCGGGTGTCAGCCACGGATCAAGTGTCGGTAATACCGAGGAGAGAATGAACCGTCGGATCACTACATATCGTGACCGTCGGATTTGTAAGTTACAAAATGTACAACGGTAAAGAAACACACTTTACCTAACTCTATACCTAACTCTATACTAGACCAAGTTGAACTTAACTATTTCCTATGTGTCGGAATATCCTAACAGTAGTGTCCATATCTCCAACAATGAAAGAGAATCCCCTCAAAGCATGTTTCTTTCTTGCCATTTTTCTAAAGATAGTCACAGCAAGGACTTTTGGTTACTAGACAATGGTTATAGAAACCATATGACAGGTTACAAAAATCTACTTTCTTGGATTGATGCTTCCATAATATCGGAAAATACTCTTGGAGACTGTTCTCGTGTAAAAGATGAAGGGAAAGGTATTGTTCTTTTCCTCACTAAACAAAATTAGCAAAAACATATGCTTGAAGTTTATTATGTTCCACATCAAAAGCATAACCTCATTAGTGTGGGTCTATTGATGGAACATGGTTATGATGCCATGTTTGAAAGGACCACATGTTATATCTATGAAAAACACCACAATAGAAGCATGGTATCAAAGGTTGAAAAAAACAAGAGTAGAATAATTCCCTTGACTCTTAGAAGTTGAAATCTCTCAAATTGTTTGGCACACAATGTGTCAAGAATAGATGAGTCACAAAAATGGAATTCGAGGTATGGACATGTTCCCTTCAAGAGTATAAATATTCTACACAAACATTTTATGGTCTTTGGTCTCCATGTTGTAAATGAAAAACATTGCAATTGTGAAATTTGTATTCTATCAAAGCATAAAAGATATAGCTTTTGCACGTCTTCCACTAGAGCAAAATAGCCTTTAGAGCTAGTCCATACAGATATATGTGGCCCAATGTAAACACAGTCTATTAGTGGAAGTATTTATTTTTTGACCTTCATCAATGATTATAATAGAAGAATATGGGTTTATTTTCTCAAAAATAAATCAGATACTTTCTCAAGATTCAAAGAGTTCAAAGAAAAAAATAAAAGAAAAATGGAAAGCCTTTGAAAATACTTAGGTTAGAAAAACGAGGAGAGTAAAGTTTCAATGATTTCAAATAATTCTGTCAAAAATAAGGCATCATCATGCTAAACACAACCAAATACACTCCACAACATAATGGAGTGGTAGAAAGGAAAAAAAAGTCAATCATGAATATGGAAATATCTATGGTTTGTGAAAAGAAGTTGTCCAGTGACTATTAGGTTGATGTAGTTTCTACTACACTATACGTTCTCAACATATCTCCAAGAGCCAATATTAAAGATACAGTACCTCAGGAAGCTTGGGATGGTACGAAGGTGAATATCTCTCACTTTCAAATTTTTGGCTCTCTAGCATTTGCACATGTTACTGAGAAGATATGAAAGAATCTTGATGATAGAAGTGAAAGATGTGTTTTTGTAGGCTATAATAAACAAACAAAAGCCTATAAACTCTATAATCCAATCACCAAGAAATTTGTTCTGAGAAGAGATGTTAAATTTTTTGAAAATTAATTGTTGTCTCATCAAATTGAGGAAACTTTAAATCAACTTTTTCATCCACCACAACTGCCAAGATTTCAAGTTCAGGAAGAGCAATACCACTCTAAAAATGGTACCTCTTCTAGTAGTGAATCCAACAATGATTCATCGTCTTCAAAAAATATTCATAAAACTAGAATCATAGGAGAAGTGTATGATCAGGAGCATAACTTTGATCAATAGAATCTATTTTCCTCTTTCCTATTAACTGACCCATTTTGAAGAGGTAGTAAAAGAGAAACATTGGGTTGATGCAATAAATCAAGAAATCACTACCATAGAGAAAAATAAGACTTGGGAATTGGTTGATCTCCCAAGAGAGAAAAGCAACATTAGTGTAAAGTGGGTGTACAATACCAAACTAAATGAAAAATGAAAAATTGAGAAACATAAGGCAAGGTTGGTTACCAAAGGTTTCTCACAACATTTTTGTGTCAGATATGGTGAAATCTTTACTCCAGTAGCAAGCTTATACACAATCAGAACTATTACGGCCACAACAACTCAACACAAATGGAAATATTTTCAACTTCATGTGAAATATTCTTTCTTAAATGGCGTATTGCAGAAAGAAGTTTATTTGGATCAACACCCTCGTTTTTAAGTTCCAGTACAAGAATATAAGGTCTACAAATTAAACAAAGTCTTGTATAGCTTAAAACAAGCTCCTTGATCTTGGCACAGTGGAATCGACACTTACGGCAAAAAGTCAATTTTGTAGAAGCAACCATGATCCATCTTTGTATACCGAAACTCATGAAGGTAACATTCTCATTGTTTTCATTTATGTTGATGATCTTCTTTATATAGGTAATATGATGTTAGAAGAATTCAAAGTTTCCATGAAAACAAAGTTTGATATGACTAACCTAGGGTTCATGAAGTACTTCTTAGGCATTGAAATTCAACAATCTTCTAATGGAATTTTTGTTCATAAACAAAAGTATGCCACTAACATCCTCCAAATTTTAAAAATGTTCAACTGTAGACCATTTGATACTTGAATTGCTCAAAGAGCCAAGTTGAGAAAACAAGATGTAGGACCACTAGTTGATTCTACATTGTATAAAATTCTAGTTGGTATTCTCTTGTATCTCATTACAACTAGAGCTGACATCATGTTTGTTGCTAGTTTTTTTTCCAGGTTTGTGGATTCAACCAATATTTCCCATTGGAAGGGTGCAAAATAGATCCTAAGATATGTTTCACTAACAATTGACTCTGGCTTGTTCTACACACACTCTGAAGGTTTCTCACTTTCAGGCTATATTGATAGAGATTATGTAGGGAGTTTACAGGATCGCAAAAGCGCCTAAGGGTGCGATTTTCACCTAGGAACCAATCTAATCACATGGGAATCCAAGAAACAACCCATCATTTCCATATCTTGTGCGGAGGAAGAGTATGTAGCTACAACTTTAGAAACTTCTTAAGTAGTGTGGCTGGGAAGACTATTGAAGGATCTTTCAAATTTTCATAAGGAACCAACTCCTATTTTCTGTGATAACGACTCTACAATTTCTTTATTGAAAATTCATGTATTTCACAAAAAGAGTAAGCATATTGACACACATTTTCACTTTACTTGTGAGCTTGTCAAAAATGGAGATATCTTACTTTATTTTGTGGCTCATGAGATCAGCTTGTTGATATTTTTACCAGTCCATTGGGTAAAAATGTATTTGAACCTCAAAGAGATAAATTGGGCATTGTAAGTGCAAATACTTGTAACATTTGAGATTTAGAGGTGGCAATAAGAGAATTAATCTCACTATCTACTAGGTGTCATAGTAAGTTTTGATTCACTTGAATTTAATTGAGTTTAATTGGAACTTTCTCAAGCCTTTTATTGTTGTTTGCTTCCTTTTCTCCTATGTAGTTTATTTAACTAATTTTGAATGATCAGAAGGGAAGTTCACTCCATAACATTGTTTGAGTTGATTCTTTGTGTATTTTTTCCTTTTCCTTCTTTGTCAGAGTTAGACCTTTAGTAAATACAATAATAACCTTCAATAACGTGTGCCTCCCTAGCTGAAGTACTCCTCTTTTCAAGAACATAATTTTCAATTCATTATGATAAGGTCTTCAAAGATTAATATCTCCTGAAATCTCTTCCCAATATAAAGGAAAGGGGTAGAAATAATCTCTAGTATGTTGATCTCTTACACTGAGGGAATTACAACAAAACTTGATCTCTAGACTTGAAATTTATCTCCTTGATATGGGTCTTTTTGGCCTCCCTACAACTCTACATTTTGGCCTCAAGCTTGAGAGATATAATTTAGCCCTTGGAAAAATGAATAATCTCTCACTCTTGGTGGTATCAATTTGTCACTCGGAATAGAATTCTACCTTTATCAATATTGACGCTCTGCAAAACCATATGAAATTTATCTCTTTGAGAATGATAGTGATGCCTAACACAATTACTCCTCTTAACAAATAATTTGAATGACAATTAGGCCGTTAGTGAGTTTGCAAAAAAAATAGAAAACAACCTCCATAAAGAATAACGATCTTTACGAGAGCTTGACCTTGTTGGAGAAAAAGGATCCTCCTACAAATCAATAATGAATTTATCTAATTCACGTGTAATAAAATTTACTCAGTGAAATATGAATAGTGCATAGAACTCCAACTAGGGCAGCAAAGGTGTCCACCGAAATTTAACAAATACTAGCTAGGGTGGTAATAAGATCCATTGATCTAGCTAGGGTCTAGCTAGGGTGAAAATAAGATCTATCAAAACTAGTGTTAGGATCTCACTCGAAACCTTCAGTCGAAAACTTGCTTGAGATTTTTTTCAATAGCAATAAGAAATCAAAAGATAAAATGAATGACGAGTGGCCATCCTACTCTATTTATAACTTCTTCCAACTTTTATCCAAGCTTCTAGAAGTCACTTTATTACGATTTTATTAATGAAGCCATTTCTCCTCTAAGTGTCTTTTCCTGCCCTAATAATAATATTGATTTTTCCCTTAATAATAACAATAATAATAATATATGAGAGAATTGGGAAAAACTCCAAGTAATTTCTGCTCTTGCTAGTCTAAAGAAGATAGTTAGAAAAACATGAAGGATATTCTCATGCTCACAAAATTGGGGACATTACACAAAATTGAGGAAAGGGTTTCACCTCCATAGATTTGATCCTCCTCGGTACTTTATAGATATGGGGTTACAATGGATATAGCCTGGGTTTAGTCCTTCGCAGCCATGGAACATCTAATTATTCTGATAATTTTGAATATGCTAAATATGTGTAAGATTAATAAGGTCATTTTAGCTTTAAATTTTCTCAGTTATCCAAATTTGTTGAGATGAGAGAGATCGTTAATAACTTGAATGATGAAAAATGATGAAATAAAAATTTAGAATGTAAAGCAACAATGTAATAGTTTTTTTTTCCTGTAAGTCAAATGTTTTTATTAATTCATGCTAGATTTACATCATGAGGATCCTAAACACAAAACACTATTGGCGGCAATCCTACCATATTTCTTGGCCAAAAAATAGAAACATAAATACATTACAAATAGACAAATTGAGCCAGATAACTATAGATAGATAGCCCAAAAAGACCAAAAAGTGCATAGAACCTGAAAATAACCTATTTTCATCCTTGGTCCTGTTAGAAAATTCAAAGTGGAAACTTATTATACTATTTTCCTTAACCTCAATACTTTTTTGTCAAATTTCTTAATCTTCTTATGTTCTTTAGTTAGATCTTTTCATCAAAAAAATATCATGAAGGTAACAGTAACAAGAAAGGACACAAAAATTAGGCTATTAGCTATGACAAAACCCCTCCAAGGAGAAAACCCGAAAAATTCTTCTCTTCTTATAGAATATGTTTCCAATGAGACAACAAAGACCCAATCCTAGACCAATTCCTTCTCCAAGTACCAAGTCAACCCTTCTAACAAGTCTTTTTTTATCTTGCTTCAACCAACTTCAAAACAACAACTTCGACTTGCCAAATTCAATAAGCAATTCTATCCTACAACAACTACTCAAAAACCCTAAGCCAACTCTTCCATTTATCCTCCTTTGAGAAAATAAAGTCTTCCCAAGGTCAACGAGATCCAAGCATAATAATTTCTCTTCCTACAACTTGAATATGCAATTTTGACCCTTTTAGGAAGCTGTAGAAACCCTATATTTCACACATGTGAGAGAGATGGAGCCCAAAACTAGGAATTTTTCTTCCCACTTTGGATTTGTCTTCTCTTCTAGACCTGTTCTCTTCCTTCATCCAACTTTCCAGTTATAGATCGAATTCTTTCTTGAGAGATCAAACTACTTCTTTATATAGCCTTTCCAAAGGGTTGAATTACCTCCTTTAGGTCGACTTATAGCTTCGAAGGCCAATATGTACTTTTGGAGTTTCTACGACATGATGTTGACTCCTTTTACTCATGATGATAAATCCTAAGACCTAGCAAACCCTAGAAGCATGAATAACATGTTTTTACTTAGAATACCATCAATAAGAAGCATGGACTCCCATTCTTTAATAATAATAACTTTTTCTTTTTGTATTTTTTCTGTTACTAAGTATAAATATTTAAATGAGTACAACCATTATGATGACCAAAAATAGTTACATTTTCAACACTCTCTCTTAACTATGGAGGTATTCATAATTGTACAACTAGTACAACATAATTCTCAAAAGGAAGAGTTCCCATAAGAAGAGTGAGATTGATAAACCAACTATAAGAATCATTAATATAGCTAGCATTTACTTTAAGGCCTATCTTAACAAGCTCAACCTTATTTGAGAGAATTATGTTGGGAAGATTTATGTGTGATACTTCACTAACTCTATGAGGCACATACCTTATATGAATTCTCACAAGATATGTCCTTTAAGGACTATTCCTATCTTGGATCTCCAATCAAAGTGCTCTAAGAATATCTGATGATAGCCACCTTGATCAGGAGAAATCTCATCTTCTTGAAGCTTTCAAAAATAGTGGGTATAGTAGACCGTAGAGTCTCAAGGCCTTTCACAAAGCCAGCAAAGTGCCTACAGTTAAAACCGCCCAAGTTGATCCTATCTCTAAGGTTCATCACCCATATATCCAAGGAACCATCGATAGGATTTCCCATATTCTCAAGAAGATGAATGTCTCTTCCTCTTTCAAACCTCTAAAAACCATTAAAAATTCCCTTAGATCCGTAAAGGATCGTATTGACCCTAAAGACATGAAAGGAGTCTATCTGGTCCCTTGTTCCTGTGGTATTGCCTACATTGGGGAAACAGGAAGGTCTATTAAGTAGGGAGTCATTGAACATGCTACTAAAATTAGACACAATCAATCCCACACATCAACCCTTTTCAAACATTCAGAGAAATTGAAACACCATGTCTACATTCAAGAATCCAAAGTTATTGCTAGGGTTGATCATTTCCACCACAGGAAACTTAGGGAAGCGATTGAAATTGAGAGGCATGCCAAAAACCTTAATAGGGTTGATGACTGGAAATTAACTAAAAGCTAGATTCCAACTCTCTCCTCTTGAATCTTCCTTCCCTCCCTCTCCTTTCCCCTATTCGTTTTTATGCTTCTCCCTTTTCATCTTCAGGATGTATCCCCCCTTGTTTCTGTATTAATTTTCTAATCTAAATGGTTGACCTAACTTAACCTGGATTTTAATATGCGTCTTGTAAATCTTTAAAATTCTCATTCATCATCCTATATAAACAAGATAAGTTTTCCTCTAACAAATTATGGTCATATTAATAGAAATTAATAATATTAACTTATAATGAAATATAAATACATTAATCTGAATTAGTCCTAAACCTAATTTATCTTGGATTAGTCAAACCCTAACAGATTACATTTATATAAATTAATTATTTAGATAACATGATTATAAAAAATTAATATTATTAAATAATCTAATTTATCAAAATAAAATAATTATTCATTATTACATAACAGCTAGTTCCTAACTAAATATTAAACTATTTAATAGATATATTCTTATTATAGAAATTAATAATATTTTAATTTGAAGATATTATAAAATTTATCTTGAATAAGTCAAACCCTGATAGATTATATTATAAAAATTAATTATTTTAGGTAAAAATTATTATTTATAGAACTTGATATTATTAAATATCTTATTTATAATATTGAAATAAAATATTTAATTATCAATAACAGCTAGTTTTTAACTTGATATTACACAATTTTTCCTTAGTAACAAATTAACCATCGGCTAATTTTCAACAGCTAACGCTCGGAAATGATGCATCCATGCTATTTATTCCTTCAAATCAATTGATTTCTCATCTTGTCCTCAGGATGAACCACATTAGTTGGTTCGAAACGTCAATCAAATCCTATTGATGTGATTAATCTAAAAGACTGATATATAACATTGGTCCTCTTTTACCACTCTTATCATGGACAATTTTCCTATCCTCTAATAGTGTCAGTACCTTTCCTTCAATGGA
Source organism: Pinus taeda (assembly GCA_000404065.3). Taxonomy (NCBI): domain Eukaryota; kingdom Viridiplantae; phylum Streptophyta; class Pinopsida; order Pinales; family Pinaceae; genus Pinus; species Pinus taeda. The sequence continues at coordinate 39,204 of APFE031215120.1, read as the reverse complement.
TGCTTTATCCTCAAGGAAATCATAGATGCTTATCCAATCCTCCAACATTCTCTCTTCATTACCTCAAGAAGATAATGCATATGTGATCTCCAACATCACTCCATCTCAATTAGAGATGGTGTCATTATTACTTCTTCACTAAGGAATAGTTCCTTGCTCCTTTTCAAGAACACTCCTTTACTCCCTCTCAAATCCAGAGGATATTCTAGACTTCCTTTCTATTTGGAAAGTCAACACCACAAGCCTCATATTTTTTCTTCATAAGAGTATCAACTAGCAATTATCCATAGTTGTTTGGTTCCCTCTTTTCTCTACATATCATTGTATTGAGCCTACTTCCTTTCAAGGTCGCATCGAGTTATATTCACTCTTCAATATTGTGACAAGATCTAGGAAATTTGATCATCACTTCCATCCTCAAAATCATAAATGAAGGAATTATAGTGAACCTTCCTAATCTTCAAGCTTCCTCATAGCTTCTTCATGAAAGTGATCTCCGTTGACCTTCAAGTTATCTCCTTTAACCTCTACCTTTCAATCCCAGGATGGACACATCTTGACTTAATAATCTCTAGGTACCAAATATTGAGCTTTCCTCAATATTATTCATACATTTTCATTCATACAACTAAAATTGCCTCAGCTATCATCATGTATTCCTATAAAATCCTTCCAAGTTGCAAAATAACATGTTAACAAGATAACCAACAAAAATTAAAATCATACTTACCTCATCCAAATGACCTTCTCATCCCGACATCAAAATCCTTATGTTCTAGATCCAATTGAATGTTCCTTCATGCATCAAAGTGCCAAAGGATTGCACCCAATTACCAAGTTACAACCTGTACTTCTAGATATTATCTTGAATTTTTATCATTATTCTACTCTAAAGAAAGTATTAATTCTTTATATATCCTTTAGTAAGTGAAATTATTTTCTTATAAACATACAAAGAGTTTTACAATATTCCTCCCATATGAATGTTATCTAAGAGTCACTTTCAATGTGTTTTCCTGTACTTCTTATTTCATAACCTATATATATATATATATATATATATAATATTATATATATTATATATATATATATATATATATATATATATATTATATATATTATATATATATATTATATATATATATATATATATATATATATATATATAGATATATCTATATATTTCCTACAATCAAACCCATTCATCCCTTCAGAGTATTATTTCCATGTTACATGGAATGTATACTAACCTTGTTATAATTCTTCTACCAAGTTCAAACTCCAAAATGATCGTTGTTACATGATCATGATGGTCCACCTTAGCAAGATGACTACCTCTGACATAATGTTAGATAATTCCTGGATGAACAATATCAAAAATGGCCTATTTATATTCTTAAAGACTAGATGATTATGGCAAAGCAACTTAGCCAAGTAGACTTTACATATGCTATTGTCACTTTCTTCTCTTTATGATGTTAGTAAAAAACAATACATTCTATCCTAAAGAAAATATTAAGAACCTGATAACCAAGATTCCTTCTTTAATGGTAAATACATTTTACTTCTTGTTTCTTCGACTTCTTCTGAGGTTCTCCCATTTCTGCAACTAAGTGACGCTCACTTCCTTCCTTTATCCTATTGTTTTGTTGGCTTCGATGGTCCCTCTTATAGTTTCCATATTCATTGCACTTAAAGCATTAAACCTTGGACATATGTTTCTTCTTAGACTTCCCGAACTTTCCTTTCTTCAGCTTCTTGACTCAAGCTAGAAACGTTAGAGATTTCTCATCTAATCCAAGGTCATATTTTACTTATGTCATTGATTATTCCAAAATGCATTGTGCCCACAACTCATCAAAGGGAGTTGAATATTTCTTAGAGTATGTTCTCACTGTGACAACAACTTCCAAAATTTTGCTTACACTTTAATTTTAAGCCTACTTAGGATCTTATGATTTGTCATCCCTTATGAATTATAGTGACTTCATGGTCATTTGATGTTTTGAAAATTTCTCAAGTCTTCTTCTTTGATTCTAAGTGTCAAAGTCACTTGCTCACACATGCTCAGTCCTTGATGAATTCATTAAGGAACTCCTTTCTATGCAAGCTTAGATAGGCATTGCACAACTATTGAAGGTAACGATTGTGCAATTCTTTTTTACAATGACCATGTAGTCCATAAGGAAAATTCACTTCACAACATATCAATAGTGAGTGTGCAATATCACTTAACAATCCCTCTCACATTGGTTGCAATTATACTAGAATTCTAGTGGTTTTTCTCAGTCGCAACTACACAAATTTTCTTTCACAAAAATCACTTTAACAAGTGTCATTTTCACTTTATATTTTCTCTCACATGTGTCACTTTCACTTTATTTAGCCTTTTCAAGTGTCATTTTCACTTTTTATTACTATTTTGAGTGTCATATTTTGGTTAGGGAAGTGTCACATCTAGTTAAAGCGAGTCATTTGTGCATTATTTAGGGAAACTTTTTATGAATTCTCTTGCATTAATACATTTTATCTATCATAGAGATATGCATTAGACCCATTCCATAGGTCATGAGCAATGCTTCATTAGTGTCACCACTTGTGTCACAAAGTGTATCTTATGTGTTGCACTTGGAAGTAAGTGTTTTTCTATTGTCGTTTCAATGGGGGCATGTGGATTTTGGGTGGTGAATGCTTTATTATAGAGTGGTATATTATATATGAGTGTGTGATCATGTTCAAGTCATGTTTTAGTCCGATATCTTGGCTCTTTGATCACACACTTATTTTTTTTATGAACATGATCCTTCCCCAATCAACCTCTCTCTTGTCTACCTCCCTAAATTTCACATTTTGCTATCTCAGGCCCCATCAACCTATCCTACCTCTTGGAGTTGTACATTGTGCAATCACTACCTGCAAGGACTGCACATTGTGTAGTCACAATGCTCAGTCAGCCTCCTCCCCTCGGAAACCCCACAATTTTCCTCTCCAGTTAGTCTCTTTTGTGCACTATACAATTTTAGTTAGCAATCTAGCCTCTTTGTCCCACTGAGTTTCCCAACTTCATAGTCATTGGACTCCTAACGTTGTGCACTATGCAATGACATTGAGTAAGTCCTTCCTATTTTCCTTGTTTAATTTCTCAACTATGAAATACTAAGTCACTAGCCTCCTTAAATTGCGAATTTTGCACTCAGAGTGAGAAAGCCTTCCTCACTCTCTCACTGAGTTCCCCAACTCTACAATATTGTGCCTTCCTATCTCCCAGAACTATGCACAATGCATTTTTAGTGGGTAAGCCTTAACTGTTGTCTCATTTTCTCCCTCAAATGTGAAATCTTTCTTCTCCAACCCTTAGATATTGCACGTTGTGCAGTCTTGTTGAAGCCTCAGAATTCCATTGTAGCAATATAAGGGATAACCACCTGACCCAGACCTTGAAAGTAGCTCCTTTTCCATTTGGTGTGGTGGCTTCTACTAGGGATAATGGGACCAATTTCACATAATGAATTGATATGAGAATGGGGTTGGATTGATATAAGAGATAATGAAGAATGATTTACCTAAAAATGATCTAATCTAAACAATAAACACATGCATCTACTGACTTTATTATTTATCTTACTATATATATGCTTGGGAATAATTTAAGATATGAAATCTACAAAGATATCTTAAAGAAATTGGTAATGAATATTATTCAACTTCTAAAAGAAATGAAATTGTGAAAAATAATTGTTTGGGCTAAATAGTTTGACAAAACAATTTGAGAAAACTTTATCGCATACAGTAATTGTTCATGTATTCAATAAGGAATCAGAGTTGAAACATCATACAATAGTGCAATATTGTAAAACTATAACTTAGATTTTCATACATAGGGTCCAATTAAAGAAAGGTTATTGCCAATTCATAAATAAAGCTTAATCATAAAGATAATAGTACCAAATATAAAAGGTCCTACTCATGGAATTAGAAATATTGATCTGCCTCTTTTCAATTTGATATACCATAAGAGTACATAAGTGCAATTTGAGTAGAGTATAATTCAATCTTAAAGAAAATTCAGATCTCGTTCCAATTGTCTCATCAAAGAAACTACAAAATTACAGAAGTGCAATCTATTACAAAGTGTTTTTTGACAAAATCTTGGATATCTGTCTAAACTCATGAGAGATGTTTAAATACTATACTACATGTTTCAAAAATAGATTATTACATAAAAAGCTGAGGAGGTTCCAAACAACCTTCCTCAGAGTAAGCAAGATAAAAACTAAAATAGAAAAATAAACTGATGATAAGTTTCTTCAAATTGAATTGTCTTAGTCGACTACTTGGTCCTTGAAGTTGCAGATATCCATCATTTGTTTCACCTGGGGTGGCTGGAAAATTGTAGGTTTTAATTGTCCTATGAATATGACATCTGAGAGAGGTGGCACCATTTTTTGTGCAGAACTAGTTAGGCATCATAGAGTCATCCATTAGATATGTGTTTTTACCAAATACTTCCATTATGCCTCCCAATCAAGTTTGGACAACTATTTGGTTGCTTCCTCTCTGATTTGGGTTGTTTCTTTCCACTGTTGTTCTAGCTGTTTGATTTCTGGGAGAGATCCTCGTATGCATTCTTTAACAAGGTTGGCAATGTGAAGATTTTCATTCATGGCCTCAATTATGTTGTTTGTTGTACCCATGGCTATTTTCATTTCCATTTCTGCTCGTTTTAACTATGTGTCCCAATCTGGAAATAGAACGTATTTATGGGATTCTTCTATATTTGGTAGATCGGGTTTTCTTCCCTCATTAGATTCCTGCTAGGAAATAAATTATAAAATCTTTTATAGATTTCTTCATATTCAAATCTTAGATCAATCACTTGGTTAGTCAATTTATTACTCTTTTCACAATAGGGATTGATCTGTGAGATATTTTGGCAGAACATCTCTTGTTGTTGTGTCCACAGAGAATTTAGCTTGAGTGCATCTTCAATGAACTCATCTGTTTGAGGGTTATCTTTGAATCTATCTACCATAGCCTGCATTTGGAAAATCTATGAGTCTTTCTCTGACATTATTGCCTGGTGTTGGAACCTCATTTTCTCAAAATCCATTTGAAGTTGTGTTACCTGTAGTTTTGCTTCTTGATTGGTACTCTACTTTTCTTGTTCCAATTGATGTTCCAACAATTTCATTCTCTATTATTTTTCTTTAAGAAGAAGTCAGACCTCTACTACTTTATCAATGGTTGCGGTGGCATAGGAACCTGCAAACTGGGATAAACGTTTAAGATTCTCGGATGGATCAATAGGAGTGTCTTTCCATACAACTTCGATTCATTCATTCTCATGAGTTGAAGTTGTTTTTGTGTCTAACTTCCTCTTATTTCTTTATCTTTTCACCATAGCCTTGCGTGTAGGGTTGTAAAATATGTTTATCGGAGCTATTTCTTCAATTTTTAAGACAATTTTAGAAGTGGGCAAAGTTGGAATGACCTCAATATTTTTAGTTTTTCTGACTCCTTGCTCTGTCCTCTCTGGATTTGTTTCCTATTGTGTCTATTTTGGGGTCTGGAATCCAGGTGTCCCCTCAAGACTTGCCCCTTTTAGGATCTTTTGATTGAATTTCTCCCATTCCTTATATAGATCGATAACTTGAATATTCTTTGTTTGAGTCAATGTAAAGTGAACCTTTGTATGTTTATCAACCAAGGCTTTTTCACTCGTTTCCTCAATATTTTATTCTTTATTTTTCTAAGGAGTATTATTGGGAATTTCTTCTTCATTATGAGATTGCTTCTTTGAATGTTTTGACCCTTAAGTTGATTTCTCTTGTGATTCTTCATCAAAATTTTGCTCAGAACTTTCCTCGAGGTTCACGCTAGGAGTAGGTTCTCTTATATGTTCAATTTGTAACAGGTCTAATGGGACCTTTAACAATCTTTTATTTTTGTATACATGAAAATAGTTGATGTCTTCTGGGATTAATTTTACTGATGATAAATGTAAGACATGTATAAATTATTTAGCTCCGTAAAAAAGGTCATCAAACAGATCCTCCTCATGAGTAAATTGCTTAACTTTAACTATGGTAGTGAAATCTTTGGAAACATTGATTGGGTCAAACTGTTGACCTGGAATTGTGGCTAGTTTTAGAGATGTAATATTATTTATTTATTTCAATGCATGCCCAAAATCATGTAGTGTGAAAGCGGCACATTGTAATGGAATGTTTGGCCAAATGGACTTATTCATTTCTTTAGGGCTTTGGTTAAACAATCCCCTAATATCTGGTAAGCAATCTCTCTTACCAGTAGTTTGTCTGGAACATAACATGGAAGGACATGTGGGGATGCAATGCTCCCAAAAAATCTAATATCAGTAAATGTTTCTCCTCCAAACCATCTTGCGACTGGAAATAAGTCTCTCTTGCCTATTCAGAAAGCTTGGAGGTTGTTTTATTAAAAATTGTTTGATAAATGGGTAACATATTACCATGGCAAATTTTGTAAAAATGGGAACTAAACTGCGATTCCCATAAAATTTTACAATACACATGGATGGGGATATGGTTCTGTATAGTCCACTTCCAACCTATGTTTGTAAATTGTGAACAAAAACATATGGCATCCATTACATAAGCACTCATGTAAAAATGGTGAATAGTTCATGTGTACGTAATTATCTTTTTTTTTTTTATTCCCTAATAGCCATAGCTAAATTATATGACAAAATAGGACTCTAATTCATAATCATTGCATTAGCAACTGAATAAATCAATGCAAACCAATCTATAGAAAATTTGGTAGTGTCATCCTTCCCAAATAGTATGCACATCATCACAACTACAAAATTATGTGGAGCCAAGAGGGGTGAAATTGGGTACATACTAGATTTTTCTCATTTGAATTTACCAGAGCCAAACCTCCAGTTCTTCATAAGGAAAATGTTCAATAAAACCTTTATCATAGAGATTGTGTGGTTCTAGTAGATGGTACATCTGGCGCAAGTTGTCTGGAGTGAAAGATCCCATAACTTCATGTCTTAAATTTTTGAAATTCCTTTCTGAGATATCCACATTATCAATTACCCATTTCACCATATATGTGTATGGTAATATCTTGGGCCTTATAGCTATTTTGTGTAGAAACGAACATGTTGCCTCAAAGTAGGAAGCCTCATATGATTCTTCAGCATTAGCTATCGCCTTAGTTTCTAGTGGTCTAGGTTTCGTTCCTTCTACTAAGTACCTGGTTTCCCATGATGTAGTCTTTCCATATTTGTTGCAGGTGGTATCAGATAAGAGTGGGTGCATGTCCAAATTCTCATACATAGTAGCTTTTCCTTTCTTCATCATCTTTTCAAGCATTGTTTCCTTCGGAGATTCCCTGAAATTGAGAAATGGAGATTATCAAATAAACACATAGAGAAGAAATGACAATAAAAATACAAAGAGACAATTAATTCTAAAAGATGACAAGGAAGAAGCTGTTATTTTGAAAATACAGATGAAAGATATCAAATCTCCTCGAGCCGTTTTAAACGTAAATGCCATTAAAACTCATTAACTATGAATTAAGGCATTTTCGTGATTTCATTTATGACTCATTTAAACAATCACATTGCAAATTTGTAAGTGATACTTCAAGTTGATGCATTAAAGTGTGCGATGTTGATGATGCAATTGTGGTTAACAGTAATTATCACAATATCGGTTATGTACCATTTCTAAGTCATTTAGTATTTTGCGATATGCGATGCAAGAGACATATTTTTGACCATTTCACACTCATTTGGCTTAAATAAATTATTCCGTAAAGTAGTTGTTTACTATATGTCAGACCTGATCTAAGATATAACAATTTTGATAATTCCATCCGGTCTAGATCATATCGAATTTTGCAACTTTTTCATGGTTCACATGTTTGGTGTTTGAGTAAAAGCTGCGGTGCGATGAGAATTTTACTTATCATATCGCAATATCACGAATCACATATCATTAAGGTTTTCTTGTTTTGCATTTTGACGAATGTCGGTATGCGATTATGATAAGTACTTTATTTCATAAGAAATGCTTTAAGCCTTATTTAATGAAAAGTTCAATGATACCATAGGTCTATAATGGCGGTCCCTTTTATCGCAATTCACGGATTCAGATTGTTAATTAACCTTTGTGATTTAATGTCCACTGATTTGTGATAAAGCGATAATGCCAAGTCACAAAGGGATTTCAGCTTGCTATCTTAAGTTTAATTGAAGTTTTATTTCTAATAGATAAAAAAGGAAAGCTATTATTTGCTATGTCTTTAAAAAAAACTTAAAGGGTCCCCATATATTAATCGAATATTAACTATTAAATAAATAAATGGGGGGGTTCTTTAACAATACAAAAATTGGCGATTCACTGGAAGAACCAATTACCTCTGATACTTTTGAAACTTCTAAAACTTTCAAAATAAAGATAGTTTAGGAAATAGGAATTGCATGAAATTTAAGATAAGTAACATTTCTCTGAATAAGAAAACAAACTCACCTAATTACAATTCATTTGATATCCTCTTCAAAACGAAAAATTCCTTTATCTATATCAGTCTTTAATTTGTTTTAAAGATAAAGTAGGGGGCTCTTACACATTAGATTTTAGATGTACTCATTTGTCATAGGTAGAGCCTCAGTGACCCGCAGGCATCCATAGCCTCGATAGGGTTACCTTTCAGCCATCAATGATTCAGTATCCCATCCAGATAAGTGTGCAATTGTTAGAGATAAATTTAGAATCATATACTTATTCTCTTATTTTTCTTTTTTAAACATTTTTTTTTTTTAGGATTTTTTTCTTTTTTGATACTTAAAAGTCATTGTCTTGGTTTGGTGGCCAAATGGTGACAATTCCATTCATTGGTTGTAATTCAACTAAACAAGTTGGCTCGTGATGAAACCCATTGTCCTTTGATTAAAATAATCTAAATCCATTAACCTATTTTGATATGCAGTATTGGTAATGTCGGACTATTATTTCCCTATGAACATGGTAAGTCGACTCTTGATGAGACCTCTTATCTTTTAAGTTTTATTATATTTTAGAATTAAACTCTAAAAAGAGAAAATTTTGCTGGATGGGGAGAATCGTTGACTCCCTAAGAGCATCTAAATGACAATTATAGAGTTAAATATGCTTATCTGCAAAGAGTCTTTACTTTGTCAAAGATACCTTTCTTAACTGACGATAGAGAAAAAGTATCTTTATAAAGTTGTGGTTTCATAAAGAATAAATAGCTTTGGTGGAAACAAGAATATTTCAGAGAGATAGAACCTAGTTAATTTTCAAATGTTATAATTATTTCCTTAACATTTTATACTTATAAAAGTGAAAAATAAAAATATTTGAAGAGATATTTTTTATTGTAAATACTATTTAACTTTATTTTCCTAGGAAAAGTAAAGGAAATAGTGTACAAGGGATAGAAGAGGTTATCTCCTATGAAAAATATTTCTTTAAAATCTTCTCATTCATAGGCATAGAATCTCTCTTGCCTAATAAATCTTGCAATAGAAACGTTCATGGGCTGATTTGTTCTACAATCTGAAATGGTCCAAGCCATATTCTTTGGAGTTTGGTATGTTTACCTTTTTCCTTGTGTAATTTATCCCACTTCAATACAAGGTCTCCTAGTTGAAATGATGTAGGACTTACAAAAGTTGCATCAAAGGAATATTTCACTAACTGTTCATGATGGGAATGTATGATTTTGGATTTCTCTCTTTCTTCTTCGAGCTTGAGGATTTGTGACTGCCTTAATTACAAAGAAGAAGAATAAGTTTATTCAATAAATTGAACTAGGGTTAGAGAGGGAATAGATGCATTTGTGGGAAGGAAAACTTCTTTCCCATAGACCATATTAAATGGAGAAGTGCCTATTGAGGCATTCTATGTTATCTGATTTTCCCATAGAGAAAATGTTAAAGATTTATGCCAGTTTATTTGACTTTGATCAATAGTTTGTTTAATGATCCTTATGAGGTTTTTATTGGTTGATCCGGATAAACCATTTTCTTGAGGATAATAATTATCACAATACTTAAGTTTAAAACCTCTTTTGAGAGAAAATTATTTCATAGTAGTTCTTGTGAAATAAGATGCATTGTCAAACATCAGGGAGTTGGTCGGCCAAATTTGGTAATAATAAATTTATCAATGAATTTGATAATGTTTTCAAAATTGGCTACCTCTATTGGAATTCTTCCACCCACTCAGTGAAGTAATCAGTTGTTGTAAGGATGTACCTATGTTGCTTTGAAGAGTGAGGAATGATCTCACCTATTATGTCCAACCTCCATTGCTCAAATGGTTGTTCAATGTTGATGAGATGTAATGGAAATGTGGGTTTCCTTTGTCATCCAGTAGCTGTTTGACAAGTTTACTTCCTTACATATTCGTGTGCATATTTGAACAAGGTTGGCCAATAATAGCCAACATGCATGATTTTATGTGTTGTTGTGTCTCCTCCAAAGTGTCCACCAGCTAGTCCATCATGGAGTTCCTCCAAAACCTTCTCTGCCTCAATTTTTTCAAGGCACCTTAGTAAGACAAAATCATAATTCTTTCTAAATAAAACATCATTGACAAGTTTTTATTTCTTTTGTTTTAATCTCAAAGCTCTTTTTCTCTGGTAACTGAGCTGCATAGGGCAATATCCATTTTTTAAATAAAAGATGATATCAGCATATTAAGACTTTGTATCATTGAGGCTTACCTTTAATATTTGTATGTCCTCACTTGAATCTTCTTCTTCTGGTAAGTTGGATGCTCCAACTAACATTCTGCAAAAACGTTGACCCCTAACAATTTTAGCAGGTCTAATTTCTACATCATATTCTTGTAGCGCAGTTACCCAATTTGCCATTTTTTCTCCTACTTATCTTTGCACCAATAGTTTCCTTAGTACTGGGAAGGTAACTATGATTTTGGTGTGAATTTTGGGGAGAAATGGTCTAAAGTGCTTTATTGACTTAAAGACAACAAAAGCCTATTTTTCCACAGTAGAGTAATTTAACTCAGCGCTTTGTAGATTTGGAATAAAGAATGAAATTGGTGCTTCAATGTCCTGATCGTTGAGCTGTGTCAAAATGGTAGCATATGATGTTTTTGATGCAAATGTATATAAAATAAAGTTATTGAAAAAATTGGGAGTTGCCAAGGAGGGAACACTAATAATAACTTGTTTGATTAAATCAAATGCTTCTATTTCGTTATGAACCCACTTGAAAACTAAATGTTTCTTAATCATAGATTATAAAGGTAAAACTATCTGTGAAAAGTGAGGGACAAATCTATTTACAAAATTTATCTAACTAAAGAAGGACTGCATGGATTTCTTACTATGGGGTAAGGGGATTTTTTCAATTTCCTTAATCCTTTTTGGATCAATATAAATAATGTTTTTCGATACGATAAACCCTAAAAGCTTTCCTTCGCTTAAGGAAAAATAAGACTTTTTTGGATTAAGAGAGATTCCATATTTTTCACATCATTTAAAGATCTGCTTGAGATCGTTCAAATGACTACTTCTCTTCTTGGAATAGAGAGTGATATCATCTAGGTAAATAACAACTAATTTGTTAATGAGTCCTTTAAAGGCTATATCGATAGCTCTTTGAAATGTGGCACATGCATTAATCAAACAAAATGGTATTTTATGATATTAAGCATATGTTCTCCATTTAGTTATGAATATGGTTTTTAATCTATCGCCTGGGTGCACCAGGATTTGGTTATATCCTAGAAACCCATCAAGAAAATACATGAGTTCAGAACCATCTATTGATTGCAACACGTGTTCCATGGTTGGCAAAAGGAAATTGTCTTTCTAACATGCCTTATTCAAATTTCCAAAATCTATGCATATGTGAATGTCACCATTCTTTTCTCTAGCAAGCACTAAATTGGACACCCATTTCAAATGCCTCACGAGAAATGTGATTCTAGACTTTATGAGTTTATTTAGCTCCGTTTTGATTATACTTTCAAGTTTCGGGTGAATCTTCCTCAGTTTCTGCTGCACTAGTTTAACATTAGAGATCATATGAATGGTGTGTTGTATGATAGAGGTATCATAAGTTTTGAGATCAGAATGATCCCAAGTAAAGATATCTTTGTATTTCTACAACAATCAAATGAATGATGATCTTTCATCAGAGGAGAGACCAAGAAAAAGATTAATTTTCTAAGTTTTGTCATTAGTTCCAAGGTTTACCAACTCAAATCTCAGGGTTGAGCTTTGGATTTTAGCATTAGTTACCTTCTTAAATATGTCTTTAAGATCATAAATATCTTCTAACTTGACTACATATTTAGGTATTGGATTTTCCTCGTCTTTCTATTTTGACTAAAGGTCATGCTCGTTTTCATCTATGATTTGGTCATCATATGACCCCTCTGATGTTAGAAAATTTACAATATCATAGTCATCATTGAAGACTCGCCAATTAGTGACATTGTCAGGGATGGATGGTCTAAAAATTAACTCAATGGAAACCCTACCAGTACTATAATCCTCAAATGGTATGAGTTTTGATGCAACGCTGATTAACATATCTAGACTAGCATTTTGCATTCTTGGTACAAGATAAATATTAAATGCCAAAAATGAGATGTAAGACCTTGGACTAATGATTGATAATGTTTAAGATGTGTAGAAAGGCAATGAATAATATTTCTTACCTATTTAATGGTCATTTTTTAATCTCCAAAAACCTGCAGATATTTGATGTCGAGGCCAATTGCTTTATAGAATCCTTGAACCAATGTCGTGTATTCTATAGCATTATTTGTACATTCGAATTCTAATCTACATGCCAACCTAGTTTTTTCACCTTCTAGGTTGATTAAAATGCAACTAGCTTCTGCACCATTTTTATATTCGGAACCATCAAAGTATAAAGTCCAAAATAAAGTATTAACTACAAGATTATTTACAGAATTCTTATTCTTGGAAGCATCTCTCTACGAAACATTTTCAGCCTATGGGGTGACAACATTATCCAAAAAGAAGGATTCATGCGCTTTAAAGTTACTTAAAAATGACTCAGCTGAATGGTTTTCAATAATGTTTTTATTGAATGCTACGGGTTCATTATCACCTTCAAATTCAGTCACTGTGTGTTTCATATGCTTTTCTCAGTCAACTCGGATTTGTTTTGGCTTTCCATTATATGGTAGCCAAATGTGGGACCAGTGTATGGAAAAATATCCACGAATATTCTCAGACCAGTCTCTACTTAGAATTAGACCATAGAATTTAGGAATGTCAGTGACCAACATATCAATTATTTGAAAGACTTTGGGATTTGAGGAAAGTCAAATATTAACTGAATTTATTTCCCCTAAGACCTATACCTTAGTTTTTTCAAGCTGAACTACATGAACAACAAACTTTTGAGGAGTGATGTTCAGTTTAGCACAGACTATTGTCGGCATTATATTAGAAGAGGCTTCTGAGTTAATAAATCAATTGTGAAGGCTTCTATTGAAAATTTCATAAGTTAAAAGGAAAGGAGGCGTCTGTGAGAGAGATCGGTCACATATGTGAATAGAATTTGTAGGGTCAATATTGTTTGAAGGAGTAGGGGTTTCACCGATGCCTTTGGCAGCTTGAGATAAAATAGCAGTAGGTAGGGGAGAAGTAGGAACCGTATTTAGTTCTCTAAGAAACCTTTTTTCATGTTGTTTTAGCTTGCTAAGTTTATGAAGAGAAATGTTAGCCCTAGTCTTCTTCATGTCTTCCAAAACGTTATACTCCATGGTGTCAGTAACTACCAAGGTCTTTTATGTAGATGGAAGATTTGATGAAGATGGAATCTATTGAAAATAGCAACAAGAAATGCTAAAATAGAAATGCTATAAATAACATTTCAGGATAGATTCCAATTTTAATTAGTCCCTTAATTAAAATTGTGAATTAAAATTCAAATTTGGTCACACTCGCTACTTGGAAAATAATTAATTAATTCATCTTGAGTTAATTAGTTGCAGAAAATCAAACATGAAGTGTATGTGAAGACATGCAACAATTATCCCTTTGATTGAGGAAGTTATCCCTTAATTAATGAGATTAGGATGAGTTGTAATTTGAGTTGTAATTAGTTAGCTCAATTAACCAAGTTAAGTCCAGTTAGATTAGTTCCAACAATTTGTGGAACTAATTATGAGTTTAGTTAGTCAAATGCATGCATGCATGCAACTAGTGTACTAAAGGTAACTGAATATTCTTTCATAAATAACTCATGCATGTCAGTTAAAACAGAGACCCAGTTGAGATCAAAGGAATGGATAGTGTACTATCAGTTGGAGGAATTTTCCAATATAGGGAACTCATCCATGTAGAAGGAATCATCTCCTTCAGGATTGCACAGTTATTTCTGAGTTTGGTGAGTAGTGTCTGAGGTAATTACACACAGGTGGCAACTAGAGGACCCAAGAGAAACTGTGCAAGGAAATAGCAGGCTTGGAGGATTGAAGGAAGGCATATGTGTTGTCTATTCTATCTATGAGTAGCAATGATGGATTGTACTGAGAGTTGGATAGCTTGTGAGCTAAAGATTTCTGTAATCCTGAATTATTTCCACTTGTATGATAATACAGATAGTGGGGTTTTTAGCTGAGGCCTTCCCCAGAGTATTCTTCTGTGTTTCATGTGTGATTGAATCTTCTTCTCTGTTATATGTGTTCTATTTGATCTTTCTCAAATTGATTAAACTTATGCAAATTTTGATAGTAGAAGTAGATCAAGTATTTTTCTTTAGTATATTGCATTATCAGGTGATCTACGGTGAAATTTATATAGAATCGACTGTGAAGCTTTGGAAGAGGATTTTTTGTTGATTTCATTTTCTTTAGCAGTAGGAGTTAAATTTTTATTCGTTTGATTTGACTAAGTTGTATCGGCAAGCCCTTTACTTCTGGCACTAATAGGTAAAGCTTCTTGCTCTTGTTCATTTGGAAGGATAAAGTACCACATATTGTTTAGTTCGACTACTTCTTCTTCTTCTATTTCTTCATCAGTCATAGCATTATCTTCTTCCACTTCTTCTAAGTTAGACTCAACATTAGATATGGTATTTGGTTGCTGAGAGCTAGAACACTGATTTCTTCTAAAATATCTAAAAAAAAAATTAGCAGAAGAGGATTCAACAACTTGTTTCTTCATTTCAACCATTTCAGTAGACATGGTTTTCAATAATTTCTGAAGGCCTTCAAGATCAAAAGGATATTTTGCGGCTTTCTTTTTTGAGTCATCTCTAAAAGTAACTTTTTTATATTTTTTTTCTTCCTCATAGGTCTTCTTTTAAAGAGCAATTATGCATTTCTCAATAGATTTAGCTTCCTTCATGTTCTCGTCCAATGTGGCCAAATTCGCTATATCAACAAAAAGGGCTATATTGGAAGGAAGGGAATATATGTACCACTCAATTTGCACATCAACACCATGGTTGAAACAGTTGGAATTTTATTGAGTGGCTTGTTAAATCAAGAATTGAATTCTTTAACCTTTTCTTCTATTTTAGCCTTAAGATTATGAAATTCACTGATGAACGATGCAATCATTCTGTCATCTCCAAACTTAGCTAGGATTTTTTCTTTGAACATATCCCAACTATTTATGGGGCGCGGAGGCAATGAGAAATACCATGATCCTACTGATCCTGTAAGAGTGTATGGAAATAACCTAACAATGTAGTCTTCTTCAGCAACTCCATTTAAATTGATGGCCATCTTATAGTTATGGAGATGTTCCTTTGTTGGTAATCCATCATCAAGATTAAATTTTGACAACCATATTTCAAGATGCTTTGGAAGAGGGTGAAGAGGAGTTGCCATTGCTATAGCACCAGGGTTATTCCATGGGTGAACTTGTGGTGGAGGTTTTTTTCTTGCCATTAGATTTTGAATGGATGAGATGATAAGAGGGGTTTGAGCAAATGACAAGGTAGATGGAGTTTGAGTTGAGGAAGAGCTGGGTTGGGTGCGTGGATTAGAAGAACTAGCACGAGTAATTGGAATGAAAGTTGTTGGAATCAGTGGAGGGAGTGAAGGGGTTTGAGGTGGAGAATGGGATAAAACCTCGCTAGTGGATGTTTGTGATTCAGTGTTCTTGGTTTTCTTTCGGAAAGAAGAAATTGGAAATTCAAAAGGAGGAATTCTAGTTCTTTCACTTTCTAAATGAGTCAAGATTCGTCTTGGTTGTAGGACAGAGGATATACTTCCTTTAGATGATTGAGAACTTGTAGATTTTTCAGCTGAAATAGATATTTGCTCTAACTTCTCTATAAAACTATGAATTTCTAGGGATTCAGGATTGTAGTTTGAAGAAAGTATTTTCTGAGTTTCACTAGGATATTGTGGAAAGGATTTCTCAACTTCTGATCATGGGTTTGTTATTCTAGATGGTGATTTAGAAGTTGGAGGAGATCTATAAGGGGAGTGACTCTTAAGATGGATTTTTGCTTTATAATCAGTTTTCTTTGCCATTCATAATCATGCCCCTCCTTCTAGCATCAAAATGTTGAAGCCCTAGAATTTTGTTGCAACAACAAAGGGGATAACCACCCGGTCCAAGCCTTGAAAGAAACTCCTTTTCCGTTTGGTGTGGTGGCTCCGACTAGGGATAATGGGACCAATTTCCCATAATGAATTTATATGAGAATGGTGTTGGATTGATATAAGATATAATGAAGAATGATTTAACTAGAAATGATCTCATCTAAACAATAAACACATGCATCTATTGATTCTATTATTTATCTTACTATATATATACCCGGGAATAATTTAAGATATGTGATCTACAAATATGTCTTAAAGAAGTTGGTAATGAATATTATGCAACTGCTAAAATAAATGAAATTGTGAATAGTGATTGTTTTGGCTAAATAGTTAGACAAAACAATTTGAGAAAAAATTATCGCAATTTTTCATGTATTCAATAAGGAATCAGAGATTAAACATCATACAAAAGTGCAATAATGTAAAACTATAACTCATATTTTCATACATAGGACAATTAAAGAAAGACTATTTCCAATTCATAAATAAAACTTAATCGTAAAGATAATCGTACCAAATATAAAAGGTCCTACTCATGGACTCAACAATGTTGATCTGCCTCTTTTCAATTTGATATACCCTAAGAGTACAAAAGTGCAATTTCAGTAGAGTATACATCAATATTCAAGAAAATTCAGAAATCGTTCCAATTATCTCATCAAAACAACTGCAAAAGTAAAGAAGTGAAATCTCTTGCAAAGTGTTTTTCGATAAAATCCTAGAAGGTTTAAATACTATAATATTGTTTTCAAAAATAGATTATTACATAAAAAGCCATCGAGGTTTCAAAAAACCTTCCTCAAAGTAAGCAAGATAAAAAATAAAATAGAAAAATAAACTGATGACAAGAATCCTCAAATTGAATTGTCTTAGTTGGCTACTTGGTCCTTAAAGTTGCACATATCCATCATTTCTTTCACCTGGGGTGGTGTTGTGGTCACCAACAACCCCCCTCCTTATGAAGTGTTATTGCTAATACTAAATAAGTGGGGACCCTCAGTAAAAATCAAAAAATCAATTAGTGTTATAGTTTATTTTTAGATGAAACTTACAACATCATGGACTTAGGAAAATACCTTGAAAAATCTAAAAAAAACCTAAGTTTCATAATGAAGAAAGTAAAATTCACTCCTTAAGGGATATCGCATCGCACGATGAATGATAGGGTACCTTCTAATGAGTTAAAATGATGAAAAACATGAGATTGCGACGCGAAACTTCATCGCATCGCATACATTAAAGAATCACTCACATTGAAAAACTCTAAAATCGCCGATATGCGATATCGCATATCGCACATCGCAAAAACCACATGAATTACGCATAAGGATTACAGTGATCTGCGATACAACGATATTGCGATGTTGCGGTAATGCGATACTGCGACACTGCAAAGTTGCGATGTTGCGATATTGCGATACTGTGACCTTGCGATAGAACAATATGATGAAATAGCGATTTGCGATATCGCAAAGAAAAATCGTAGGACCTCTCCATCGCAGTTGGTTCTGGCTCATTATTCGAGAAAACGTTTTCAGCCAAGAGTTGGTCATGCATTTTAACGCGAATTAATGAGTTGTTTCCAGTTGTTAATAAAGTATGGTGTTGTGTTTTTCAAAGAACTAGCTCACGTAAGGTGGCATGTTTTGCATATCTTCGGAATTTAAAGTTTTCTTTTCATTTGTCTTTTTTCATTACTTCCACCTCGAATGTAAACTGCAGGAAAGAAGAATGAAGCGTTATACAAGGCAATGTGCAGAAAACTATGAGGAGGAAAGGCAGCACTCTAATGTACATTTCGGAAGGCACACCTAATCCACTTAAGGGAGAGAAAGAGTCGCAGAACTCTTGTGAGGCATCCATCACAGATTTCTCATATACAGCCATGGTTGAATGGGTACTGAACGATGTTGATACCAGAAACAGATAGTTTAATGCTCAGGATCAAGAGCTCACGGAATCACTACTTTTACAAATTTTGAGCTTTATACCAAATGAGAAAAAAAAGGCGCAAGAGGCGAAAAACGCGTGAGGGAAGCTCGGATCAAGAAATAGAGGCAATTTCCGATGCGCGATTAGCGCTAATCGCGCATCGCTAAGAAAACTTGCTCAAAAAGGAAGGCTCCTAGTTACTCAGTCACCTGCAAGCCCTGAAAATTGCAAGAAAGCAGCAATAGAAACAAACTGGAAACAGAAGACTAAATGAAAAGCATAAGCAGTCCAAGGGTTAACCAAGTTGAAATGGGATTTTTACCAGGTATACATAACAATGTCACATAGTCATTGGATGACTCTCAAGTATATCATCAATTTTACTGAGAAGATAATGCCAGCTCTTGTTAATTATGTTTGCTTAACTCAACCAAAGACGGAAGACAGTCAGTCGACTCCACTCAACAAAATACTGAATGCTTGCGACGTTAAGGAGAAAATTTAGAAATAGTTAGATATTAGATTTAATTTTAGAAATAGTTTTGCTTTGAAAGAGGACGGTCATTTAAACTGAATCCTCAATTTTTGTAAATAAGTTATTTAGTTAGTAGTATTTAAACCCTTCTCATGTATTTAGAGAAGGGTCCGGAAATTTATCAAAAACTTGTCCTCAGAACATGCACTTTTGCACCCTCAGAGGACGTTTTGGTGAATGAATGGAACAAGGTTTATTTGATATTTGCATTTGATATCTGCTACTGATGTTGCACTTTTGTACTCTTAGTGGATGTTAAATCAAGGAGAGATAAACCAATTGTTGCTTGAAGCTCATGAGTAGGACTAGTTATAAATGGTACTTTTATCTCTTAACCATTTCTGCTTATGCGTTAAAGTGATATTCAGTTTCAGTTGTTTATATATTATAGCATGGATGTCTGAGTTATCATTTGGAACTTTTGTACGGTGATAACTATTTGTTTATGTTTAGTGTTTGAATAGCTTATTTATGCAATAAATTTTCACAACTATTTCGTCTAACTTATTATACGAAGTAGTTCATCCTTATTGAATTCTTTTCTTATAATAGCTGAATGATCTTTATTACCAGTTATTATTTGAAATCATTTTAGATCGCATAGAAGAAATATCACACCCCGGGTTAGCATAAATATTGATATTTTTCTATTTATTAGAATACAATAGCATAGCATTAGATTAGAATTAGGATAGAAGTATTCCATTTAGAACAGAAATATCCATATTTCTCACACACACACACTGAATTGGGAAACTGGTCCCATATCCCCAGTCGGACCCGCTATACCAAACGGATAAGGAGCTGCCAACCAAGGTCCAGACCGGGCGGGTATCCCCCTTGTTGTTGACCTGATTTTCGGGGCCTTCAACATATTTGGCGCTAGAAGGAGGGCCTGAACTATGAATGGAAAGTAAATCCAAATCAAAATACCATTCTGAGAGTAAAACGCCCTCATCTCCCCCGACTTCTCCATTACACTTAAATCCAGAGTTAGAAGTCGCGAGAGCATCAACCGCTGTTACAAATCCTGACATTTCAGAACAATCTGTTATTGAACCTCCTGAAATTGAATCTCTGATTCAAAAACTTCAGAAATTTTCCATTTTCCCTCAAAGATCTGATAAATCTCAGGGCAACGTGACTTCGTAGTATAACCCTTCTCATCTCCTGACCAGATTAAAGAGTGAAAAGTTTGGTGTTCGGCCAACCGAATTACCCCTTCCCAAAAGGAAAAGAGCAAGTAAGTCACCCAAAGGGTCTGACAGTGAGACTCTTTCATCAACATCATCCATCTCAACCTCTCCACCGCAAAGTCAACCATCCACTCCTCCACCCCAGACCATTATCAATCCACCCAGTGGAATCCCTACAACTCCTCCTCAACCATCTGCGATCATAATCACCTCATCTTCCCAACCACAGGGATCATCTTCTGCAAATCCCCCTATTAGCAGTTCAACAATGGCCCAGTCTCCATGGAACAACCCTAGGGCAGTCTTAATGCCTGCACCCTTGAGTCAAATACCGACCCATCCTGAGAAATAGCTGCCTAAGTTCAATCCCGAGGCAGGCATGCTAACAGAAGAGCACATAAACAACTTTATGCTATCCATTAACCTCAACAGGGTTACTAATGAAGATGTTGTTGTTCGACTGTTTCCTTATACTCTGCAAGGAACACCCGGATCGTGGTATTTCTCATTACCCTCTGGATCTATTACCAGTTGGGACATCTTCAAGACCAATTCCTAACCAAGTTTGGTGATGACATGTCTACGGCAACGTTAATCAATGACCTATCTAATCTTAGAGCTGAATCTAGGGAACCTATCAAAGACTTCAATCTACGTTTCAATAAAATTATAAACAAAATTCCTACTGCTTCCCAGGCCAACGAGGAAGTGCGATGTGAATGGTATATCACTGCATTACCATCAAACATAGCAATCCTCGTGGACAGGGCTAATAAAACAACCCTAGCTGAAAACATGAAAGAAGCCATAGCAGTAGAGAAACGTATAATAGCCTTAGAGAAGAAATCTGTGATAGAAGAACGGAAGTCTAAGAAGGTCACCTTCAAAGAAGAGTCCAAGAAGAAACAAGCAAAAGATCCATTCGATTTGGGATTGCAAAAGTTCTGAGGCCATGTCCATGAATGGGGTCGTTAATAAAGCATAAGAAACTCTTCAAAAAGGCCCTACCGAGCTTTTTAAATAAGCCCGTCAACGGATTCAGGCCACATTGCTATAACAAATGCGGTCCGAGGAAGGGAGAGGAAATTGCCACTGAAGGGCAAACCGATGATGAAGAAATTGTAGAATTACAAGGAATGTGGGATTTCATCCTCCCACAAGAGGAAGATCAAGAAGTATTCCCAGTTAACACACGAAGTAGAAGTCAACTTGATCCTCCCCAAACTACCCCAAAGCTAAAGAGCTCAAGCTCTGCAACAAAAGATAAAGTCGCAACAGATTCACCTACTCCATCTAAAACACTGATCGTTTCGGATGAAATGGAGTACAATATTATAGAAGACATGAAAAATACTAGGGCCAACATCACTCTGTACGAATTGAGCAAGCTAAAGAATCAACAAAAGATAATGATGAAATAATTACATGCTGTGCCAGTTGCACCTTTGTCTGCCGTTGTAATTTCTCAAGCTTCTCAGAACATGGGAAGACCTCCAACTAATACGACTAACAAGATTGATCCAAACGACATCGCTTTAATTGGAGGAAGATCGAGATCTCATACTCCCTCTTTTCTCCTTATGAAATTTTTAACAAAAATGTGCATAATTTTTTAGTGGATTCAGGTGCTTCATCGAATATTTTACCAAAGTCCATATGCACAAAATTAAACGTTCAACCATAGAAATCCGTTGTTCACATAGTCCAGATGGATCGATCTCAAGTCGAAGTCATCGGCGAACTAAATCAAGTAACCATAAGGCTGTCATCCAACCCGAAGGTATGTCAAGTTATTGACATTTTGGTCACTGATATCCCTGAATTTTATGGCTTAATTCTTAGCAGGGATTGGTCAGAAAAACTGCATGGATACTTCGCAACTGACTGGTCGCACATGTGGCTGCCTTACAAAGGTAAGCCAAATCAAATAAAGTTGAACAAGAATTACATCAGAAGTACATAGTAACAGAATTAGAGGGGGAAAATGAACCAGTAGTATATAACAGTAGCATAATTGGCAATTACTCAGTGGATTCTTTTCTCGGCAATTTTAATGCTGATACATCACCTTATTTAGAACATTCTGTTTTGTCCCAAGTCGAAAATTTTTCTCAAACGGATAGTTCAAAATGTATCAATTTTTTAGATAGACCTGTAAATAAATCTTTGTTTTGGAAATTATTTTTTGATGGTTCTAAATCTAATGAAGGAGCACGAGAAGGATGCGTGCTAATTAGTCTAGAAGGATATAAAATCATGTTAACATGCAGGCTCAAATTTGATTGTACCAACAATACAACAGAATATGAGGCTTTAGTTCAAGGGTTGTACAAAGCAATCAGGATAGATATAAAGTACCTCCAAGTCTTCGGAGACTCTGAAATTGTAGTCAGACAGGTACGGAATACTATACATTGCTTATCAAGTCATTTAAAACACTATCAATCTTTAGTTCAAGATCTGACTGAACATTTTATAGCATTCAATATTTCATCAATTCTCAGATTCCAGAATGCAAGCGCTAATCTTTTAGCTAACGTAGCTTCTAAGCTCATTCCTTCATAAGATTTTAGTCCAGATAGATTCTCAATAGAATTAATCTTTAAACCTTCTATTCCTGACAACATCAAAAATTGGAGAATATTCAACGATGATCCTGATATGGTAAATTTCCTTACTTCTGAAGGATCCTACTCCAACCAAATAATCAACGAAGATCAACATGATCGACAATTACAACAAAATAGCACTCACAATGCTATACCTAAATCAGTGGTCAAGTTAGAAGACATGTACGATTTGAAAGATCGGTTTAAAAGGTATACCAATTCGAAGCTCCAAAGTTCAACTTTGAATTATGAATTAGTAAACCTAGGAACCGATGCCAAACCCCAAAACATAAATCTAGGCCTTGGCCTAAGCCCCCGAAGAAAAACTAGCACATATTCGTCTTTGAGCAATACAAAAAACGTTTTTTCTTGGAACTATGATGAATCAAAACATTACGACTTCTATCCATCCAACAACTATTCCAATGACCGATAACGAAAAACCTGTCCAACAAAAATTGAGAAAGATTCATCCCAACTTAGAAAATCAGATAAAAACTAAACTCAATAAGCTGTTGAAAGCCAAGATAATCTTTCCCGTCAGACACTCCAAATGGGCCTCCAATATGGTACATGTTAGAAAGAAAAATGAAGATATTAGAATTTGTATTGACTTTCGCAATCTTAACAAAGCCTGTCAAAAAGACAATTTTCCCTTACCACCTATGGAGCAGATATTGCAGGCAGTAGCAGGCTCAGAATTAATGTCCTTCTTGGATGGATTTTTAGGATACAATCAAGTTCTGGTACATCCTGATGATCAACTCAAGACCACATTCAGAACTAAATGTGGCACATATGCATATCGAAAGATTCCATTTGGTTTGATTAATGTTGGTGTCACATTCCATAGAGCCATGGACATTTCATTTAAAGGTTTGGTCAATAAATCTGTAGTAATTTATTTGGATGATATAACCGTGTACTCCAAGAAACGAGGCGACCATCTCAAAGACTTGAAACAAATCTTCCAACGATGTTTAAGGTACAAAATTTCACTTAACCCAAAGAAATCTTTTTCCGCATTAAGTGAAGGGAAACTTCTAGGATTCATAGTGTCAAAATCTGGTATTCACATTGACTCTGACAGAATCAAAGAAATTTCTGAAATATCCCTACCTCATAACAAAAAATCCATGCAATCCTTCCTTGGTCAAATCAATTTTGTAAAGAGATTTGTTCCAGATTTTTCACGAATCGTATCTCCTTTACAAACCATGATAAAAAAGAACTCTATTTTTAAAAGGGGCCAAGATGAACATGAAGCGTTTAACCTGATCAAACAGGCTATTATTGATGCTCCATCTTTAGAAACTCCGAATTTTTTAGAGCCTTTTATTTTATACACATTTGCCTCAGATAATTCATATGCTGCGATACTCACTCAAACGAATCAAGAAAAGGCGGAAGCGCCAATTGCTTTTTTTCAGTTCAAATTTGCAGGGTGTTGAATTAAATTACTTAGATGTGGAGAAACAGGATTATGCTGTTTTCAAAGAAATCAAATACTTCAGACCTTTTTTACTCAAAACCCATACTAAAATTATAGTACAATTTCCAGCAGTAAGGAATCTTCTAGTACAAAAAGATGTGGGTGAGAAGAGGGCCAATTGGGTGACTGCCTTACAAGAATATGACATAGAAATTAAACCAACAAACACTGTAAGAGGTCAAGGCTCTTGCAAAATGCTGGCTGGAGCGTTGCAAATTTCTGAAATTCCATCTGTAGAGGTACAAGTGTGCGAGGTAAGCCTAAACGATGAAGAGTCATTATACGCTAATATCATTTATTATCTTAAGAATGGATATGCTCCTTCATACCTCGATCATACTAAGAAAAGAGCTCTAATGTTGAAAGCCAAACAATATCAGCTCATAAATGATATTCTGTTTAGACTGAATTACGATTCTATTCTCCTTAGATGTCTTGAGAAATATGAAGCTGATAAAGTTTTGCAGGAACTCCACGATGGGCCAGCAAGCGGACACTACGCTGGAGATGCTACTGCACATAAAATCTTGCATGCAGGATATTACTGGCCCACGTTATTCAAAGACTCGCACAGTTACATGAGGAAATGTCAAGTCTGCCAAACTACTGCTGGAAGACAGAAGAAGCCATCCTTACCACTACAACCAGTTAACATTGACCAACCTTTCAGTCAGTGGGGATTGGACATAATAGGTGAGATCGTTCCTCACTCTTCTAAGCAGCATAGATATATCCTTACAGCAACAGATTATTTTACTAAGTGGGTAGAAGGAGTTCCACTCAAGATGGCTAATGCTGAAAATATCATTGAGTTCATAGATCAATTTATAATCACCAGGTTTGGATTACCTTCTGCTTTAATGTTCGATAATGCATCATACTTTTCTGGAAATGCAATGACTGAATTTGCACTTAAAAGAGGATTCAAACTTAAATATTCAGCCAATTATTATCCACAAGGCAATGGATTAGCCGAGTCTACAAACAAAAACCTAATCAGGATTATCAAAAGAATAGTAGACCAAAATCATAAAAATTGGCATAAATCCTTAATATACGCTTTATGGGCAGACCGAATAATGAAAAAAACTTCCATCGGCACTTCTCCCTTTAATTTAGTTTATGGGAGAGAAGTTGTTCTTCTGACTCATTTAGCAATTCCTTCTTTGTCTCTAGTTCAATACATTGATGAAGTACCAACTTCCTCACTACACTTAAGACAAATGGAAATAATCAAATTAGAAGAACAACGAGAAAAAGCTAAGAAAATGCATGCTCATCATCAGGCACTAGTAAAATCCTCTTTTGATTCAAATATAATGACCAGAAAATAATTTCAGGTGGGAGATTTAGTTTTAAAATGGGACAAGGCACACGAAGAAAAGGGTAAACATACAAAATTTCAAATAATGTGGCTTGGTCCTTTTCAAATTGTAGAAGTCTTAGGTCCATCAACATTTGTGTTACAGGATTTAGAAGGTAAAAGAGACTCTTTTCCTGTCAATGGACAAATTCTTAAGAAATATTTTCCATAGAAGATTATTCTTCTATTTCGTAGACTAATAGTTTTTCTCTTTTTCATAATAAAACCAGTTGTGAATGGTTACATTAGGCATTTACGAAAAAGATACCAACTCTCTTTTAGATTTTGATATTTCGCTTGTATAAATAGCAAATCTTTTGGAAAATTGATCTTTATTATTGAAAGATACAGTTAAAGACTCTAACCTATATATGACACTAGTTTCAACTTCATAAAAGTTTGATGAAAATAACCTTTAGTGAAGAAATTGTTTTATAGCAGTGCAATGAAAGGTATCAATAACAAAATAAAGATTCTCTGTAGAACAGTTACTTCCAAAAAACTCTATCATTGTCGTCCAGAGCTATCTAAAGAAGACATTGGCTTCCTCCCTACTAAGGAAATCACAACTTTCAGAGGAACAATCCCAGGATACACTTTATCTTGAAGAATGAGAGGTCTCATCACGAGCCGACTTATCATAATCACAGATATTATAACTTGCTGACTTTGCCAAATACTACATACCATAACAGGCAATGACTCAAGATTGTTGCAATCAAGAGGCAAGGGGTCTCATCACGAGCCAGCTTGTTCAGCAAAGTTATAAATCAAGTGAATGACTGTGTCATAAATTGGCCACCAAACCAAGACATTGTTCTTTAAGAATAAAAAGAAAATCAAAGCAATAAGTGTAGATGTGGATTCTTCTTTGAGAGTTGTAGGGTTTTTAAGTAGGATACAGGATCATTGCTGGGTCAAAGGTAACCCTGTCGAGGCTATGAACACCTGCTGGCAGGAGAGGCTCTACCTACGATAAATGAGTATATCTTAAAACTGGTTTACAGAGAAGACTTTGTTTTATCTTTACAGACCAAGTAATGACTGATGTAAACACAAAGACTAACTTGAGGCAGCAAATAATCAAAGTTGAAAATAGCTGAAGCAAAATGTCATTAACAGGTTAGAGCATAATGTACTTTATCTTTCCATAATAAAGTTTAATTTTCTGAAAAATTTGCGGTTTTGGAAGCTGAAAAGGTTCAATAGAAATACAGAGATAACTGGTTCTTCCAAGTGAATTGCCAATTGTTGTGGCTACCAAAAACCCCCCTCCTTATGAAGTATTATTGCTAATACTAAATAAGTGGGGACCCTCAAAAAAATTAGTTACTGTTACATTTTCTTTTTTAGATGAAACTTACAACATCACGGACTTAGGAAAATACCTTGAAAAATCTAAAAAACCTAAGTTTCATAATGAAGAAAATTAAATTTACTCCTTAAAGGATATCGCATCGCGCAAAGGATGATAGGATACACCTTCTAATGAATTAAAATGACAAAAGGCGAGAATGCAACGCGAAACCTCATCGCATCGCATATACTGAAGAAACACTCACATTGAAAAACTTTAAAAAATCGCCGATATGCGATATCGCATATCGCACATCGCAAATATCACAAGAATTACACAAGAATTATAACGATCTGCGACATTGTGATATTACGACATTGCGATACCGCGATACTGCGATATTGCGATACTGCAAAATTCCAATACTGTGAACTTGTGATAAAAACAACACGATGACATTGTGACATTACTATATTGCGATACTGCGATCTGCGACATCGCAAAGCAAAATCGCGGGACCCCTCCATCGCAGTTGGTTCTGGCTCATTGTTCGAGAAAACTTTTTAGCCAAGAGTTGGTCATATATTTTAATGCGAATTAATGAGTTATTGCTAGTTGTTAATGAGGTAGCGTGTTGTGTTTTTCAAAGAAATAGCTCACGTAAGGTGGCATGTCTTGCATATCTTCAGCATTTAAAAGTTTTCCTGTCATTAGTACTTTATCATTACTTCCACCTCAATGTAAACTGCAGGAAAGAAGGACGAACCATTATACAAGGCATTATGCAGAAAAAAATGAGGAGGGAAGGCAACGCTCCAATGAACATTTCAGAAGGCATACTTAATCCATTCAATGAAGAAAAAGAGCCACAGAATTCTTCTGAGGCATCTATCACAGATTTCTCATGTACAGCCATGGTTGAATGGGTAATGAATGACACTGATACCAGAAACAAACAGTTTAATTCTCAGGGTCAAGAACTCAAGGAACCACTATTTTTACAAATTTTAGGCTTTATACCAAATGAGAGAAAAAGGCGCAAGAGGCAAAAACCGCATCAGGGAAGCCCAGATCAAGAAACAAAGGTAGTTTTCAATGCACAATTAGCGCTAATCGCGCATCGCTAAGAAAAATTGTTCGAAAAGGAAGGTCCCTAGTTGCTCAGTCACTTGCGAGCATCGAAGATTGCAAGAAATCAGCGATAGAAGCAAACTGGAAACAGAAGACTGAAGGAAAAGCAGAAGAAGTCCAAGGGTTAACCAAGTTGAAATGGGATTTTTACCAGGCATACATGGTAATGCTACATATTCATTGGATGATTCTCAAGAGTATCATCAATTTTACTGAAAAGATAATGCCAGCTCTTGCCGATTCTATTTTCTTAACTCAACCAAAGGCAGAAGACAGTCAGCCGACTCTACTTAGGAAAATACTGAATGCTTGTGACATTAAGGAGTAGATTTAGAAATAGTTAGTAGATTTAATTTTCGAATAGTTTTTCTTAGAAAGAGGACGGTCATTTAAACCGAATCCTCAATTTCTGTAAATAAGTTATTTAGTTAGTAGTATTTAAACCCTTCTCATGCATTTAGAGAAGGGTCCAGAATTTATCAAAAACTTGTCCTCAGAACATGCACTTTTGCACCCTCAGAGGAGGTTTTGGTGAATGAATGGAACAGGCTTTATTTGATATTTGCATTTGATATCTGCTACTGATGTTGCACTTCTGTACTCTTAGTAGATGTTAAATCAAGGAGAGATAAATCAATCATCGCTTGAAGCTCACGAGTAGGACTAGTTATAAATGGTACTTTTATCTCTTAACCATTTATGCTTATGCGTTAAAGTGATATTCAGTTTTCAGTTATTTATATATTACAGCATGGATGTTTGATTTATCATTTGGCACTTTTGTACGGTGATAACTATTTGTTTATGTTTAAGTGTATGAATAACTCATTTATGCGATAAGTTTTAACAGCTGTTTCGTCTAACTTCTTATACGAAGTAGCTCATTTTTATTGAATTCTTTTCTTATGATAGCTGAATGATTTTTATTACCAGTTATTATTTGAAATCTTTTTAGATCGCATAGAAGAAAGATCACACCCCGGATTAGCATAAATTTCGATGTTTTTCTATTTATTAGAATACAATAGCATAGCATTAGATTAGATAGAAGTATTCCATTTAGAACAGAAACACCCTTCTTTATCACACACACACACTGAATTGGGAAACTGGTCCCATATCCCCAGTCGGACCCGCTATACCAAACGGATGAGGAGCTACCAACCAAGGTCCAGACCGGGCGGGTATCCCCCTTGTTGTCGACCCAATTTTCGGGGCCTTCAACACTTCCCAACCCGGAAAGGATGACCATGCAAGGGACAGTCTAACATAGTCATATTTTCAAAATTATCTAGAGGACATAAGGGAGGATCAAGACATAAAGATGGCACAAGACTCTCATTAACAGGTTGTAAGGAGTTGGACATTTTGCCAGAAATTTCTGTGGTAGAATCCCAAGACTTAACTTGGTCCATGGGTGACAATTCCAAGGAACACCGGGAAGGTGCCCCTGAGTTGATTCAAGGTTTAATGTTCTAGGCTCTACTCATTCCTCATCGGGGAGATTAGAGGCATGAAGAGGCATAACCTCCCTAATATGATCAATAGGTGAATCCATGACCTCCAAGATGACTTATCAAGAAGAAGATTCATCATCAAGGGAGTCATGTGGAACAAGTGGAATGATGGCCCATGTGGGCAAAGGAACCTGGTCATATTCCATATTGTGATGGAGTTTTTGACCAGCTTCAGGGGGTACTGATGAGACTTCCAGAGAGGAAATATCTTCCACAACATGTGTTGGAAGATGTTCACTAGCTTGATCAACATCCATAGGATTAGGAGACACCACCCAAGGATTAGGAGGTCGATGGGGTCCGTAGGTTCCAAAAAAGATCATATAGTAGTGCGCAATGGTAGGAGTAGGAGTGTTGGGTAGAAGGAATTGAGGAATATCTCGTAAGAGCTAAACGTTTAAAGAGTCCAGTTCCAACACTTTGGAATTGAATAGGGTGATCTCCTATGAGTGGTACACAATTCCTAGTGATGGAAATATGGGATGAAGGCACGCAGAAGTCGAACTAACTGATAGTGACAATTTTTCCTTCATGAGGAAATAAAAGTAAACATAAAACAAATGAGTCAAATTCAGTCATCGCATAAAACCAACTATGGCCAAGGAGTAGGTTGTAATCTATTGTGGCGTCAAAAACTTCGACAT
Organism: Pinus taeda; assembly: GCA_000404065.3. Classification (NCBI taxonomy): domain Eukaryota; kingdom Viridiplantae; phylum Streptophyta; class Pinopsida; order Pinales; family Pinaceae; genus Pinus; species Pinus taeda. The sequence goes on along the minus strand of APFE031215120.1, from coordinate 8,890 downwards.
CAACATATACAATTTCCCCCCTGAACTTAATGGAAAATTTTGGAAGAACCCCTTTAGGTAGAAACTTATGTCTATCAAAGGCTTGGAGAGTGGTGTTGGATGTGGTGAGCACCGGAAAGCCAAAAGCCTTCTAGCAAGAGATTGGCATAACACACATGGAAGAGCCTTCATCCACCAAAGTGTGATGAATATTCTTGTGGAAAATCCACACAATTATTTGAAAATCAATTTGATGGGAAAGGCGAGGAGTGGCTTTGTCGGTGTTAAAAAAAATAAGACTAGATTCAGACAGGTCAACTCCATCAATGGCAGACAACATGGCTTTGCACTATGGAGGACAACTTTGCAAGACCTCCAAAGAATACATGGCACAAGGAACCTGGGAAAGCTATTCAACAATATTGTAATGTTGAGCAGCCTTGGTAGAAGGATTGTGTGTCGTCTTTTGGAGAACACTGTTGGGGGGGAGATAAATAGGCTCCACAGTCTTATCCAAAGTGAGAGGTCTAGTGGAAGGTAGTGGAGTTGATGAGTCCTTAAAGGGAGAACTCGACTCAAGAACATCGTAAGATTTGGCTTGCGTAGTCACGTTGACATCTTCCTTGCACATGAAAACAGATGAACTATGAGGAGGATGGGAAGATGAACCCTCATTTCCCCCTTGTAGAGGTTGAGCAACCATTTGTTGCTAGGGTTGTGCAGGGAGTGGATGAACTATAGGTGGTTACCTTGACAAATTTTATAGGGGAACTTGAATTTATGGAGACATTCACTAGTGCCCCCTCCTTGATTCTGAGGGTTGGGTTAAGACTCATGAGCATTTTGATTCTTTTGTTTATTTACCTTATTATTATTTTTATCACCCGGTTGTTGGTTGTTCTTTCGGTGAGTGGACTTCATCGTGAGAACATCAGTGGACTGATTAGGAGGGGGTGCTTTAGAAGAGCCAGATGCACTTGCTGGGGCTTGAGATGTAACAATTAGTTTCCCAATTTGGGTAGCAAGTTGACTCATGGAATCAGAAACAGACCCGATCATGCCATTGGCATGTGGACCAAGAACAAGTTTGGGAGGGTCAATAGAAGGCCTAGGGGCATTAAGAAACACTTCATAGAGCGTAACCGACTATTGAATATATCATATCCAACTATTGGGCAACTAAAATAGATTGTTTCTCTGTAACATCTCTAAACATGGACACATCTTTGGCAAGTTGAGGTCGGATAGATTGAATGAACCATTTATGTAATATCTCATCAGGTAACTTGGTTCTCACTAACCTCTTGCGACAAGGCCACTCATGAATATGACCAGAAATTAACGTGGCATTGTCCTATTTGAAATTAAACAAGAGGTCAAAGTTGATGTCATACAGAGTAGGTAACCGGAAGTGTGTAAAAAATGTTTGAGCTAAGGAGGCAAAGTCACCATAGGATGAAATATCTAATTCGATGTACCACTTTGCAGCATCCCCAATCAATGTACCTTGGAATAAGCTATGTTTAATAGAATATTCCACCAAAGAATTTGATGAGCATCACAAATGATAAGTGGTAATGTGAGTGGATGGATTCTCCCCAGGATTTCCTTCAAACTCGGGAATATATGATGGTAATTTGGTGGGAATGGGTGGCCACCAGGGATCATGATGGATGGGGTCATTAGTCAATTTTTCCAAATCTAGTTGTTGGGTGTGGAGCCTGATTATATTATTTATTTAGAGGTATCACTGCATTGGACCTAGTTCATAATGTGGCGGCAACACCACCCGTAATATTTGCATTGCAAAGGGGGTCCAAGGGGGTGACAACAATCTTTAGGAGGCGCCCCCCCCCCCCCCCCCCCTTGGCGGGGGATCGGGGGAAGCGCCCCCAAAGCTAAAAATAGATGTAAAATTACCTTGTAAAATGTTATAATTTCATAGTCAATCTGGGTCGTTTATTAGGTGGAGATATGATGGTAGAAGTTAAGTTTAATTTAGGGTTTTTTGCCCTAGAAGACAACCCCTGGCTATATATGAGGGAATTGTATTGGGTCTATGTAGATCTATATTCTGAATGAGAAAGAGAGAGGAGATTGTGTGAGAGCGAAGAGGGAATTACAACGGATTTGCTATAGGTTGTATCTCTTCAGTTCGCTGGATAATATAAAAGGAAGGATTGGTTGTTTCTCCATGGACGTAGCCCAAATTGGGTGAACCACATATATCAGTCTCCCTCTTGTTTTACATGTTTATACTTATGTAATATATATTATGTGTTCCATTTCTCTGTAATATATAATTTTCTAACAATTGGTATCAGAGCTGAAGGTGTATTTGGCTGATAAAATCGCAAGAGAGAAGGGTTCCTGGTTCGAGTGGGAGCAATGGTAGAAGATGGTAGGTTTAGGGCTGAAACATTTAACAGAAAAAACTACCAGCTATGGAAGATGCAGATGGAAGATTATTTTTACTAGAAATATATGTACCAACCATTGAGCGGAAAGGCAAAGAAGCCAACGAGTATGATATAAATAAAATGGGATATTCTTGACAGAAAGGCACTTGGAACAATACGGCTGTGCCTAGCGACGTTGGTAGCCTTTAATATTTCAAAGGAAATGACAACAAAGGGTTTAATGTCGGCATTGGCCAAACTATATGAAAAACCCTTGGCCTCAAATAAAGTATTTCTTATGAAGTGTTTATTTAATATAAAGATGTTAGAAGGTGGATCTGTTGCTGATCATTTAAATGAATTTAATACAGTTACCTGTCAGTTTATTTTTGTAGGGGTAACTTTTGATGATTAAGTTAGGGCTGTGTTATTTATGTGCTTATTGCTAGAAAGTTGGAATGGTTTAGTTATGGCCATTAGTAACTTTTTCTCTGGATCTAGTACTTTAAAGTTTGATGATGTTGTTGGTGCAATCCTTAGCGAGGAAATGTGATGAAAAAGCTTCGGTGAGACATCAACTAATTCTTTGACTGCAGAGACTAGGGGAAGAAAAATGGAAAGAGGAAAGAGCCCAGGATATCACAGTAAGTCAAGGAAAGCCAGATCCAAGTCCAAATCAGGGATAGTGTGCTAGAAATACAGGAAGAAAGGACACTTAAAGAAAGACTACAAGTCTCGGAAGGGAAAATAAGGAGATGCGCAACAAGAAAAAAAATCATGAAGTGAATGTGACAAGTGATGTGTTGCAAGATGATTTGATTCTTTTAGTAGAAAATATTATTGATGCCTGGGTGGTAGATTCAGGGGCCTCATTCCATGCCACACCTGATAGGAAACATTTTCACGATTATGTTCAAGGAGATTTTGGATAGGTTCAATTGGGTGATGATAAACCTTGTAAAATCATTGGAATGGGTACAATTTTCATAAAACAACAGAATGAAAATCAATGTCTATTGAAGGAGGTAAGGCATGTTCCAGATCTGAAGAAAAATCTAATTTCAACAGGGCAGTTGGGAGTTGAAGGCTATCTAACTACTTTTACAGATAAAACTTGGAAGGTCACTAAAGGAGCCTTGATAATAACAAAAGGAGAAAAGGTTGGTACATTGTATTTATGCAATGGTATTTCTAATTCTATTAATGATTTAATCTATACAAGAGAATATATGGCATTGTGGCATCATAGGCTTGGGCCCATGAGTGAGAAGGGGATGCAGATTCTTCACTCAAGAAATTTGTTGCCAAGTTTGAAGCATGTTGATTTAAAATTCTGTGAGAATTGTGTTTTATGGAAAATAGAAGAGAGTTAGATTCCCCAGAGTTGGTAAAGAAAATAAGAGAGAAAAATTAGAGCTTGTGCATAAAGATGTATGGGGACTTGCTCAGGTATCATCTCTCGGTGGCTCTCGCTATTATGTTACTTTTACCGATGATGCAACTAGAAAAACCTAGATTTATTGTATTCAAAATAAATCTGATGTATTTGGTACTTTCAAGAAATGGAAAGCTTTGGTTGAAAATGAGATAGGAAAAAGATTGAAGTGTCTCAGATCAGAAAATGGAGGTGAATATTGTAGAAAAGAGTTTGATAGGTACTATTCAGAGAATGGAATTTGAAGAGAGAAGATAGTTCTTGGAACACCACAAGAAAATGGTGTGTCAGAAAGCATGAACATGACAATCATGGAGCATGCAAGGTACGTGAGATTGCATGCAGGATTGCCTTTACAATTTTGGGCAGATGCTGTAGATACTATTGTTTATATAATAAATAGAGGGCCTTCAAGTTCCTTGGATGGTGGTATTCAATAGGAGGCATGGACATGTAAAAAGGTAAACTACTCATTTTTAAAGACTTTTGGTTGTGAAGCCTTTGTCCACATTAATAAATAAAATAGACTAAATCTTGTGGCAAAATCAAAGAAATGTACCTTTATTGGATATGGTGTTAATGATTTTGGTTATCTCTTTTATGATTATGAAAAACACAAAATCATTAGGAGCAGAGGTGTCATATTCAACGAAAAGATTTTGTATAAGGATCAGATGTAGGAAAAGAAATAGGAAAAAGAAAACAGAGAATATACAGTTCTTGATGACATCACAGAAAAATTGAAGGTGCCTGAAAATCATAATGTTCAATAGCCAGAATGACAACAACAACAACAACAACAACAAGCACCTCAAACACCTAAAAGTGGTGTTAGAAGATCTACCAGGATAAGTAGACCCCCTAAATGATACTCTCCTTCATTGTATTATGTATTGTTGACTGATTCTGGTGAACCAGAGTGTTATGAAGAAGTAGTGTAGGTAGAAGCCAGGAAGAAGTGGGAGCAAGCCATAAAAGAAGAGATGGACTCCTTAGCACATAACCAGACTTGGGACTTAGTTATGTAGCCTACAGGTAAAACAACATTGCAAAATAAATGGGTTTACAGGTTGAAGGAAGAAGATGGAGGTAGAAAAAGGTATAAAGCTAGACTTGGGGGGATTGCACAGAAAAAGCGTATAGACTTTGATAAGATATTTTCTCCTGTTGTTAAAATGAATTCAATCAAAACTATCATAAGTCTAACAACAACTGAAGGTTTGCATCTTGAATAGTTAGATGTAAAGAGAACATTTCTCCATGCGGATAAGGAGGAAGAGATATATATGAAACAACCACAAGGATATGAGGTAAAAGGGAAGGAGAAACTAGTGTGCGGGTTGAAGAAGAGCTTGTATGGGTTAAATCAGGCTCCAAGGTAGTGGTATCTAAATTTTGATAGGTTTATGTCTGAACAAGGTTATACTAGATGTCACTCTAATCACTGTGTTTATCTCAAAAGGAAAAATGATGGCAACTATATTATATTGTTATTGTATGTAGATGAAATGGTTGTTGCAGGTTCTAACATGTAGGAAATAAACGTGCTCAAAATAAAATTGGAAATCTAATTTGCAATGAAGGATTTGGGTGTTGCAAAACAAATCTTTGGTATGAGAATAACTAGAGAGAGAGAAAATCGAAAATTAACATTGTCTTAGAGTCAGTGCATAGAAAAGGTGTTGAAAAGATTTAATATGCAGAATTCAAAACCACTTAGTATTCCGTTGGCTATCCATTTCAAACTAAGTAAGGAGGTGTTTTCCAAGACTTAGGAAGAAATGGCTTATATGTCTAAAGTTCCATATGCATCAGCAATTGGAAGCTTAATGTATGGAATGGTTTGCACAAGTCCTGATATTGCACATGCAATGGGAGTTGTAAGCAGGTACATGAACAATCTAGGAAAATAACATTGGATGATGGTGAAGTGGATTCTCAGGTATTTGAGAGGTACCACAAATCAAGAATTATGATTTGGTAGTTCAAACATTTCTCTACAGTGATATGTTGATGTAGATATGGCAGGTGATAGAGATAACAGGAGAAGCACAATAAGGTATGTGTTTACTATAGGTGGAACAACTGTCAGTTGGGTTTCAAAACTGCAAAGTGTTGTTGCACTCTCAACAATGGAAGCAGAGTATGTTGCTGTTATATAGGATAGTAAAGAAATGATTTGGTTACAAAGGTTTCTAGATGAATTGGGTAAGAAGCAGGAGTTGGGCAAGTTATACAGTGGCAGCTAGAGTGCCATACATCTTGCAAAGAACTCTGCATTTCATTCCAGGGCTAAACATATACAACTCAAGTACCATTTCATACGGTTAGTGTTGGAAGATGGACAGTTGAAGCTGGAAAAGATACGCACTAGCCAAAATCCTATAGATATGTTAACAAATGTTGTAACCAGGGAGAAGCTGAGATTCTGGTCAATTTCAATTGGTCTTCAAGTATGATGAAGAAGATGAGAAAAATCCACGTCCAAAGTGGAGTCATTGTCCAAATGAAGAAACAATGGAGTTGCTATAATCAATCTCCAAGTGGGAGATTGTTGGGTGTGGAGCCTGATTATCTTTTTTATTAAGAGGTATCACTACATTGGACTGCAGTTCGTAATGTGGCAGCAACACTGCCCATAATATTTGTACTGCAAGGGGGGTCCAGGGGGGCCAGTAGCGATCTTTAGGAGCCCCCCCCCAATTGGGGGATCAGTGGTAGCGCCTCCGAAGATAATAATAGATGTAAAATTTCCTTGTAAAATGTTGTAATTTCGTAGTTAATATGGGAGAGGCAGAGATCTGATGTAGAAGTTATGTTTAATTTAGGGTTTTTTTCCCTAGAAGGCAACCCCTTTCTATATATGAGGGAATTGTATTGCGTTTATGTAGATCTGTATTCTGAATGAGAAAGAGAGAGGAAATTGTGTGAGAGCAAAGAGGGAATTACAGTGGATCTGTTGTAGGTTGTATCTCTTCAGTTTTATGGATAATATAAAATGAAGGATTGGCTGTTTCTCTGTGGATGTAGCTCAAATTGGGTGAGCCACGTATATCTTTGTCTCTCTTGTTTTATGTGTTGTATTTTTTTATATTTCTGCAATATATATTGTGTTCCATTGCTTTGTAATATATAATTTTCTAACATGGGTAAATTAAGAGAAGATAAAAATGGATTGTGAAGTTGACTAAATGGGTCATAGGAAGGAGAAGCACCTGACCAACCATGTGGCCCCCCCATATAAGGAGTAGAATGATGCACCTACTGGTGAGGAAAAAGGTTTTCCTTAGCATTAGATTGCTGTGGTCCAGTATGACTGGTAAATGGATGTTTCCCCCTGGGGTAAGTATTTCCAGAGAGAAAAGGAGCCCCAAAAGAATGGCTGCTAATGGCTTTGTAACTAGGGGATAGAAGAAGGACCACTCTGTGCAATAGGACTGATATAAGGGTAATAACCCGTGTGAGAAACAGTATTGGCAGTGGGGTTTCCCCTAGGTAAACTAGCCCCTCTAGTAAAAGTAATGGTATGTGGTGCCCCTCTAAAGAGTGAACTATACCAGGCTTGTGACATACTAGAAGCAACACTGCCCCTAGGTTGACTAGGAACAACTGGTGATCCCCCACATATTACTAGAAGTAACCATGCCTAACTGAGGAACATGAATAGTTGGTTGGGCAAAGTGCGGTGTAAAGATTCCTGAACCTACCGGCTAACTAGTGTAAGGCACCATGGTTGGTATAGGAGATGGTGTGGGCATGGAAACATTCAAGGAATTTACGGGATTTCTAGAAGAAACTGGTGGAATTCCCCAAGAAGAATTGAGAGGTGTGGATGGAGGAGTAGATATAGCCACACTGAGTGATGGTAACGATGAAATGGTAACTGATACTGCCGATGCAAAAGGTAAGGAAGTCTAAGACTCATACATAGGGTAAATCATGGAAAAGACATGTAAGTATATATTGGTGTAGAACTGTCAAGGTTTAGCTACAATAACTCAGGTCCTAATGGATAGATCAAAGGTGGATTGGCAGGAGCGTCAGAGTCATTTGCCAAAGTCTCAACAAAAGTCATATCACTACTAGAAGGACCAGACATAGACTCCAAGACAATGTGTTGGTCTAAGTCTTGAGCATCGACAGGCACTCTCTGTGCAGGTGTATTAATTCCACCTCATTCAGGAGGTAAACCATGGAGACAACATGATCGCCGATGAACAAATTCAACCAGGGTGATAAATTATAAATTAAACATTATTTTGTTAGTGCAAACACCATAAGGCCAAAACCACTGACTCACACCAAAAAACACACATTAGAATCATCCTAGAATATAGCACACACAAACCAAAATACAAAGAAGTTGATGATGGAAAAATTATATGAGCGACCTACTTCCCAACCCTTTTAGTTGCAAACTTAGTGCCCTCATAGGATGTGGAACACGCCAGAGAGATCTGGGAGAGTATTAATAATATATGTCCAGGTACATAGAAGACGAACCCGACCCTACATCTGTGTATGCACCCTAAGAAGATAGGCCATTATGGCCACCACTAACAATAACATGACCTGGGGGGATAGTCGTAGGACAAATCCACACATAAGGGTAGGACACTTGAACCCCAAAAAGGAGCCAAGACCAAAACCCCCTTGAGAGCTACCTCCCTAGTGGTCCATAAGTGCTAATAACATCATTTGTATGCAAGTGAATTCTGTTATTTCGCGCCACCCGAAACTAAGTGAAATGGGTCATGTCAACCCACCTAGCCCAAGTGTGGCCTCATGTTTGACCCTTTTGTGAGGAGGGCTTCCCAGATCGCACTACTGCAAATGGATTTAACTCCATACCACAAGATGCTAAGTTGATTTTGTTGTCTTGGAGTAGTTAACTCATGCTCCTATCCCGAGGACTCTAGCCTAAGCTAGTGTTGGTGTACTACAAGTGGGATGTGAGTTGCAACATGAAACTAAGATGGTGTGAATGAATCTTAGTTAGTCACCCTAATGCAACTATATCAAATTTTCAATTTTCATTTCAATGAATGCTAATTACAAGAGGGTAAGAGCCTTCTAA
>APFE031215113.1:0-21100 GCA_000404065.3 Pinus taeda | reverse complement strand
ATTTTTTTAGTTTAGTTTTATTTTATTTTTATATAATTTGAAAAAATCAAAATGTTTTATTGTTAATTATAATTATTAATTTTTTTAGGTTTTTTTTATGTAATTTGATGCAGTCAAAATATTTAACAAGACATTACATTACAGTATCTGTATTTTACACCACAGTAGATAGGATTACTAAGTCAACTTACAAGTTTGAAAAACCTTTTAGCAATAACCCAAAGATTAACTTTACAACTCAACCAATAAATGTCGTACATTATTAATTTTATGTTTTTTTATTTATTATTTTGTTTTGTTTTATTTTTATCTAATTCCAAAGAGTCAAAATGTTTTATTGGTAATTACAATTATTATTTATTTTTACTTTTTTACTTTTTATTTTTTAATCTAATTTGATGGAGTCAAAATATTTAACAAGACATTACATTACAGCATCAATATTTTATATTTTAGACCACATTAGATAGGATTACTAGGTCAACTTACAAGTTTGAAAAAACCTTTTAGTAATAACCCAAAGATAAACTTTACAACTCAACCAATAAGATTCGTACATTATTAATTTTATGTTTATTTTATTTTATTTTGTTTTGTTTTATTTTTATCTAATTCGAAAGAGTCAAAATGTTTTATTGGTAATTACAATTATTATTTCTTTTTACTTTTTTCCATTTTTTTTTAATCTAATTTGATGGAGTCAAAATATTTAACAAGACATTACATTACGGCATCTATATTTTACATCAGAGTACATAGGATTACTACCTCAACTTACCAGTTTGAAAAAACCTTTTAATAATAAGGGAAGGATAAACTTTACTACTCAACCAATTAAGATTTTAAATACATTTTTTTGGAACTCTAACATTTTCATGATCCTAGTCATCATCATCTTCATTAAAAAATCTCTTGGGTGGCATCTAAAAGATAAATTTTACAATACGACATGTAAGATTACCATATAAAGTTACAAGTTTTAATGGTCATTCAACATTGGTCGTAGTGGTCACCTGATCTCAAGAAAAGCAAAAAATATCTACTCAAACATATAAATTTATTTAAGTTTATTTATCTATTTATTATTGGAACTCAAACATTTTCAAAATATTTATGATTGTCAATTATATTTTCTTGAATTTTTTTTATATTTTATAAGATTCATTTGGTTTTCACACCCTTTTCCTTTCTTTTCATTTTATTACTTGTTTTATATGTTTTAATAAAATATTTTATATTTTGGGTGAATGATATAAAAACAGAAACTAAGATGCTTTAAAATCAAAGTGATACTTTATACTAAGTACATATCATGTGGATCTTTTAATAATACAATAAAATAATTCTTTACAATAAATTTAGTAATATTTATAAAAATAATTTTGTTCCTTAAAATCGACTAATGGGAGATTTAAAACTAGCATTTGCACTAGATGTTGTAAAGGAAACACCATAAGTCCTTAGCACATATGGAAGAAGAGCATATATGAAAATAGATGTGATATGTTATCTGATCTAACTATAGACGAATTTGAGGCACAAATACATCTTAATGTAAATGTAATACAATCAAACAATCTACTCAACATAGAGGCATGGGCAACTTCCTTACCAAGTGCTCAATCGAATAGCTTATTTTCCTTGAGAGTTGAATCCCAGAACAGGCCTTTGTCTTTCATTGCTTCAACCATACTAAACCATTCACCCTAATATTGTGACGTCCCCATTCTCCACAATCTTTTTTTCTTTCTTTCTTTTAATTTGACCTATACCTATTACAAAGAATAGTTTGTGAAATGGAAATGGTGGTGTATTAATTCCTTTATGGTCTGTGTCTAGTGGAAAGAAATCCATATGTGGTATCACGATCATGCGTTTCCATGGCCTAATGACTAACTAAATGAGAAATTTATTACAATGATTTTTTATTTGTGTTATGGGTTATTTTGAATTGTATTGTTGTATAATGTATTGGTCATTCACCTATTTAACTTCATCCTACCTAGAACTCATTTGAATATGAAAGAAATAATGTTATATCTTAAGTCATTTACTTTTTAAATTGTATTTATAACAGTGTTATGGCACACGTGGTGATTTTTGACTAGCTCCATTAGTGGAATTCGCATGGTGTTCACATTCGCCCACTCATGGTTCTGATCAACACTGAGGGTGGCTTAGTTTGCATCGAAAGGTGAAGGTCATTTTCGGGGTTTCCATCTAACCGTAAATTTGTTTTCCTGAAGCTCCTTTCTCTCTATTCCGTCCATGTCACATTGTAGAGCACTATTATATGGAAGAAGGGATTCTTTGCAATTGTGATGTATTACAGATGATATCCACTTCCCTACCACCTAGAGAGATAATTTTCCAGCACTTGGCACTCACCAAAACCATCGCACCACATATTAAAGTAGAAATTGTGAATTTCTATCCACATCGATTCTTTAAATTTGCGAAATGTGTTACTTGGTACCCTACTCTAGCTAGTACTCTCGTTGTATTTCTTTCTTCCCCTTATTTTACCCCTTCCACCTTGGTTTGACTAGTTTCTTTGCTTTTGCTTCTACGTGTTTTTTTTTTCATGGGGTTCACCTTGGGTTTCTGAGATTTACCTTTCTTGTTCCAGTGGAATGCAGGCTTCCTTAGCTTAAATGAATGGAGGTACTCTTTAGAATTCTACTTTGGTACTTAACATATTTTTTACCTTGGCTTAACAATTTGGAGCTTCGCCTATATAAATTATCGGTTTTTATTTTGGTGTTTCCAAAAATATAGTGCATCCTCTCCCATTCACTTCAAGATATATTCTCCTCATTTCCCACTATTCCTTTCTGAGATTACGGTAGTGGTTTCATACTTGCTTCTAAGGAAATATAGAAATTCATTGTTTTGTTCCAATTCCTCATAGTGAGAAACAAACCCAATTATGTTGTTGCCATGGTAGGGCACCAACTGTAATGAACCCTGGCAACCTCACATGTAAAAGTAGGGAGTTAGAATTTTTTTATACAAATTACCCACAAGTAATTATCAAATTCACAACTCCAAAATTCCTCATTATCCATTAGATATAATATTCATTAGTACATTAAGTAAATTGCAATAGAAGACAGTAAGTTGTATAACCATTAACCACCACTGTGGTAGTGTAATAACATAAACTGTCTCATGAATCCTTGCATCCATTTCTTTAATTCCTTCACCATATTAATTAATCTCATACTTGGACATTATGTTTAGGATATCAAATAAGGAACCATCAACATCAAGGATTCATCATCATCAACTGACACAGAAGGAAATCACACCATTGGACACCAATATACATTGGAAACCTCGTAGGGTGAAAACCAGCAAACATTTAATCCATTTACTAAACGCTTGTGAGAGTTTTCTCCCCTCACTCAATGGCTTATAAGGGATTCCATCACTTAACCATTGTTATAAAATCATTACAATGAATTATCATTAAGTTGTCACATAAGTAGCTAAAAGCTAATACATTTTCCCTGAAACCCTTGTATCCATTTCATTAATTCCTTCACCATATTAATTAATCTCACACCCTTTTGCTTTCTTTTCATTTTATTACTTGTTTTATATGTTTTAATAAAATATTTTATATTTTGGATGAATGATATAAAAACAAAAACTAAGATGCTTTAAAATCAAAGTTATACTTCATACTGAGTACATACCATGTGGAGCTTTTAATAATACAATAAAGTAATTCTTTACAATAAATTTAGTAATATTTATAAAAATAATTTTGTTCCTTAAAATCGACTAATGAGAGATTTAGAACTAGCATTTGCACTAGATGTTGTAAAGGAAACACCATAAGTCCTTAGCACATATGGAAGAAGAGCATATATGAAAATAGATGTGATATGTTATCTGATCTAACTATAGATGAATTTGAGCCACAAATACATCTTAATGTAAATGTAATACAATCAAACAATCTACTCAAAATAGAGGCATGTGCAACTTCCTTCCCAAGTGCTCAATCAAATAGCTTATTTTCCTTGAGAGTTGAATCCCATACCAGGCCTTTGTCTTTCATTTCTTCAACCATACTAAACCATTCACCCTAATATTGTGATGTCCCCATTCTCCACAATCTTTTCTTGTTTGCTTCTTTTAATTCGACCTATACCTATCACATAGAATAGTTTGTGAAATGGAAACGGTGGTGTATTAATTCCTTTATGGTCTGTGACTGGTGGAAAGAAATCCATATGTGGTATCATGATCATGCGTTTCCATGGCCTAATGACTAACTAAATGACAAATTTATTAAAATGATTTTTTATTTGTCTTATGGGTTATTTTGAATTGTATTGTTGTATAATGTATTGGTCAATCACCTATTTAACTTCATCCTACCTAGAACTCATTTGAATATGAAAGAAATAATGTTATATCTTAAGTCATTTACTTTTTTAATTGTATTTGTAACAATATTATGGCACACGTGGTGATTTTTGACTAGCTCCATCACTAGAATTCGCATGGTGTTCACATTCGCCCACTCAAGGTTCTGATCAACAGTGAGGGTGGCCTAGTTTGCATCAAAAGGTCAAGGTCATTTTCGTGGTTTCCATCTAACCATAAATTTGTTTTCCTGAATCTCCTTTCTCTCTATTTCGTCCTTGTCACGTTGTAGAGAACTATTATAGGGATGAAGGGATTCTTTGCAATTGTGATGTATTATAGATGATATCCACTTCCCTACCACCTAGAGAGATAATGTTCCAGCACTTGGCACTCACCAAAACCATCGCACCACATATTCAAGTAGAAATTGTGAATTTCTATCCACATCGATTCTTTAAATTTGCGAAATGTGTTAGTTGGTACCCTACTCTAGCTTGTACTCTCGTTGTATTTCTTTCTTCCCCTTATTTTACCCCTTCCACCTAGGTTTGACTAGTTTCTCTACTTTTTCTTCTACGTGTTTTTTTTTTTTCATGGGGTTCACCTTGGGTTTCTAAGATTTACCCTTCTTGTTCCAGTGGAATGCAGGTTTCCTTAGCTTACATGAATGGAGGTACTCTTTGGACTACTACTTTGGTACTTGACATAATTTTTATCTTGGCTTAACAATTTGCAGTTTCGCCTATAGAAATTATCGGTTTTCATTTGGGTGTTTCCAAAAATATAGTGCATCCTCTCGCATTCACTTTAAGATATTTTCTCCTCATTTTCCCACTATTCCTTTCCCAGATTACGGTAGTATTTTCATACATGCTTCTAAGGAAAAATAGAAATTCATTGTTTTGTTCCAATTCCTCATAATGAGAAACACACCCAATTATGTTGTTGCCATGGCGGGGCACCAACTGTAATGAACCCTTGTAACCTCACATGTAAAAGTAGGGATTTAGAATTTTTTTATACAAATTACCCACAAGTAATTATCAAATTCACAAGTCCAAAATTCCTCATTATCCATTAGATATAATATTCATTAGTACATTAAGTAAATTTCGATAGAAGACAGTAAGTTGTATAACCATTAACCACCACTGTGGTAGTGTAATAACATAAATTGTCTCATGAATCCTTGCATCCATTTCATTAATTCCTTCACCATATTAATTAATCTCATACTTGGACATTATGGTTAGGCTATCAAATAAGGAACCATGAACATCAAGGATTCATCATCATCAACTCACACAGAAGGCAATCACACCATTGGACACCAATATACGTTGGAAACCTCGTAGGGTGAAAACGAGCAAACATTTAATCCATTTACTAAACGCTCGTGAGGTTTTTCACCCCTCACTCAATGGCTTATAAGGGATTACATCCCTTAACCATTGTTATAAAATCATTACAATGAATTATCATTAAGTTTTCACATATCTAGCTAAAAGCTAATACATTTTCCATGAAACCTTTTTCCTACATACTGCCACATGCAACATTCCTTGTGGCATGATTGCTCTAGCAATGGGCAATTAATCCTTTTCCTACCACAATGTTAAACATCAATTTCCTTTGGCACGAACTGCCATCATTTCCTCCCAATGTAGTTATCAACAAAAATTTGGCAACAATATTAGATACATTATTAATCAATCAATAAGAAACCTCTAAAAGTGATCATTTAACATCTACTCATCTGCATGAGCAACCATAACATACTAATTAACTACTACATATATTCAAGTAAATTCTTGTTCTACTTTTGACAATGCTTATTCACACTAATGCATATTTCTAGAGATCTAACCATTAGTTTAAAAGTCCATGTTTCCCTTTAAAACATATAACACATTAGTTTTATATGTAATACAATCAATCAATCTACTCAAAATAGAGGCATGTGCAACTTCCTTCCCAAGTGCTCAATCAAATAGCTTATTTTCCTTGAGAGTTGAATCCCATACGAGGCCTTTGTCTTTCATTGCTTCAACCATACTAAAACATTCACCCTAATATTGTGATGTCCCCATTCTCCACAATCTTTTTTTGTTTGTTTCTTTTAATTCGACCTATACCTATCACATAGAATAGTTTGTGAAATGGAAACGGTGGTGTATTAATTCCTTTATGGTCTGTGACTGGTGGAAAGAAATGCATATGTGGTATCATGATGATGCGTTTCCATGGCCTAATGACTAACTAAATGACAAATTTATTAAAATGTTTTTTTATTTGTCTTATGGGTTATTTTGAATTGTATTGTTGTATAATGTATTGGTCAATCACCTATTTAACTCCATCCTACCTAGAACTCATTTGAATATGAAGGAAATAATGTTATATCTTAAGTCATTTACTTTTTTAAGTGTATTTGTAACAATATTATGGTACACGTGGTGATTTTTGACTAGCTCCATCACTAGAATTCTCATGGTGTTCACATTCGCCCACTCATGGTTCTGATCAGCAGTGAGGGTGGCCTAGTTTGCATCAAAAGGTCAAGGTCATTTTAGGGGTTTCCATCTAACCATAAATTTGTTTTCCTAAATCTCCTTTCTCTCTATTTCGTCCTTGTCACGTTGTAGAGAACTATTATAGGGATGAAGGGATTCTTTGCAATTGTGATGTATTATAGATGATATCCACTTCCCTACCACCTAGAGAGATAATGTTCCAGCACTTGTCACTCACCAAAACCATCGCACCACATATTCAAGTAGAAATTGTGAATTTCTATCCGCATCGATTCTTTAAATTTGCGAAATGTGTTAGTTGGTACCCTACTCTAGCTTGTACTCTCGTTGTATTTCTTTCTTCCCCTTATTTTACCCCTTCCACCTGGGTTTGACTAGTTTCTCTACTTTTGCTTCTACGTGTTTTTTTTTTCATGGGGTTCACCTTGGGTTTCTAAGATTTACCTTTCTTGTTCCAGTGGAATGCAGGTTTCCTTAGCTTACATGAATGGAGGTACTCTTTGGACTTCTACTTTGGTACTTGACATAATTTTTATCTTGGCTTAACAATTTGCAGTTTCGCCTATAGAAATTATCGGTTTTCATTTGGGTGTTTCCAAAAATATAGTGCATCCTCTCGCATTCACTTTAAGATATTTTCTCCTCATTTTCCCACTATTCCTTTCCCAAATTACGGTAGTATTTTCATACATGCTTCTAAGGAAAAATAGAAATTCATTGTTTTGTTCCAATTCCTCATAGTGAGAAACACACCCAATTATGTTGTTGCCATGGCGGGGCACCAACTGTAATGAACCCTTGTAACCTCACATGTAAAAGTAGGGAGTTAGAATTTTTTTATACAAATTACCCACAAGTAATTATCAAATTCACAAGTCCAAAATTCCTCATTATGCATTAGATATAATATTCATTAGTACATTAAGTAAATTTCGATAGAAGACAGTAAGTTGTATAACCATTAACCACCACTGTGGTAGTGTAATAACATAAATTGTCTCATGAATCATTGCATCCATTTCATTAATTCCTTCACAATATTAATTAATCTCATACTTGGACATTATGGTTAGGCTATCAAATAAAGAACCATGAACATCAAGGATTCATCATCATCAACTGACACAGAAGGCAATCACACCATTGGACACCAATATACGTTGGAAACCTCGTAGGGTGAAAACCAACAAACATTTAATCCATTTACTAAACGCTCGTGAGGGTTTTCACCCCTCACTCAATGGCTTATAAGGGATTACATCCCTTAACCATTGTTATAAAATCATTACAATGAATTATCATTAAGTTTTCACATATCTAGCTAAAAGCTAATACATTTTCCATGAAACCCTTTTCCTACATACTGCCACATGCAACATTCCTTGTGGCATGATTGCTCTAGCAATGGGCGATTAATCCTTTTCCTACCACAATGTTAAACATCAATTTCCTTTGGCACGAACTTCCATCATTTCCTCCCAATGTAGTTATCAACTAAACTTTGGCAACAATATTAGATACATTATTAATCAATCAATAAGAAACCTCTAAAAGTGATCATTTAACATCTACTTATCTGCATGAGCAACCATAACATACTAATTAACTACTACATATATTCAAGTAAATTCTTGTTCTAGTTTTGACAATGCTTATTCACACTAATGCATATTTCTAGAGATCTAACCATTAGTTTAAAAGTCCATGTTTCCCTTTAAAACATGTAACACATTATTTATGTTTACATACAAGTAATAACTATTGTTTCTGCGCCTTTGCACATGCGTTCCTTCCACATAGTTATTTTCCAAGAAATTAACATAGTTTCTTTAACATACAAAGAACACATCTCCATAACACAACGAATATTCTTTGAGTATCCACTAGCTTATCTTATAGCCCTTCTTCAATATATGCAACGCATATTACCTTCTGTAGAACTCTACCATCATTGCATGTAAACAATTACTTACTTCTTTCTTAAAGGAAGTCATCATAACCCCATTTCTCTATCTTCCTTAAAGTAAGTTTCTCATGCTTTTCCTTTCAAGAAATTATTATAGATACCCATATTTACGATTAAAGAATATATAAGCAATAACAAGGTTGACTTAACATTTTATGCACCAAAATGAAGAATTCGATTCAACTCATCTAGAAAGACAATTTTTCAATAGATTATTATTTCGATGAATGTTAACATTGATTATCATTATTTACAAGAAAGTCAATAGAATACTTTCTTTACCAAGAAAACTTATAAATTCTTCAATCTTTTACCGCATTCATCAGCATATTTTCTTTACCAAGAAAACATATAAAATAATCATCTTTTACCGCATGCATTAACATGTTTTCTTCACCAAGAAAACATATAAAATATTCAATCCTTAACTGCATATATTAACATGTTTTCTTCACCAAGAATACATATAAAATGATTGAATCTTTATTGCATACTATTATTCATATATTATCTATATTTGGTAAGAAATGCTTGATAAAATACCCAAATAAAACAAACATATATTTTTTCTTCAAGAAAGTGAGCAAGTTACTTATGTTATTCATGGCAGCCTCCTTGTCTCCATCACCTCTGTTTTGGAAGACGAACCCGCCAGAGACACTGGAAACAATTTGGAGTAGCCAAGAGAAGAACCCAACAAGGGTTTGAGTAGATTTTTTAGTCTGAATTTGGTTTTAATGTCCGTTGACTCCTCTCTTCAAATATATTGGGCAGTCTGCATCTCACTCGTGCTTCTGTCTCTCGTGCAGTGGTCTATACATCATTATAGTCAAATAATAATCTCAAAAGAGTTTCTAGCTCTCTATAATCACAAACTGGACGTTGTCTCCAACGCAAAACTTGGAAATCCACCTCGTAATAGGCTCGAGTGGCTATTCCCTCTATGCTTTATTTAGCAGTAAAGCCCATTCTCGTCACAAGCAGGCTTCTGCCATCATTTCAGGTGAGCCGGCAAGCATAACGAATTGAAGGAAGTAGGGTAACTGGGAGGGAGACGAGGGAGAGACGCGGAGGGTAATGGCATCTTTCTCACAACCAATTTCCCATCTGTCTAGTCATTTACTTCTCTAAGTAGTTTGGCCTCTCATCTTTCCAAAAGTAACCACTTCGGTAACAAACCAGCAGTTGTATTGAATTCACTTGTAAGTGCAGCCTCTAGGCTTCTTCTTCTTGTTTCGTTTGGTCACCTTGGGCATTTGCCCTCTCAACTTCTCTGCTCGAGCAAGGGAACCATGAACCTTACTCATTGTGATGTGGTAATGTTACAGGAACTCCCGAATCCAATGGAATATCGTGGTGTGTATGAATTTATGTAAAAGGAATCGATATGGAGAAATGAAAGCTCATAGAGGTAACACCATAAAAAAAAATACACAACACCCTACCATCCAAGAAGTGTTTCGTTTTTACCAAGATCCCTTCCTTGATTTCCCTTAATCAGTTTCTGAATATCAATAATCAGTTTGTAACTCTTTGATTTTACAATGAGTTATTTGGTTATTTACGAGAGGAATATTATATACTCCCCCCCTTAACAAGAACACCGTCCTCGGTGCTCATCTCTCACTGGAACAATAGATCTTACTCATGATATAAACATATAAACCACACTACAAACATATGCAAGTTCTAATTGCCATCACTTGGCCCTTATTCAGATTCAAAAAAAAACTCTATATCAACTTACCATTACTTTCCAATTACTCTTGAAAATCATGAGCACTTTCATGCAAGCATTTTAAGAGTGATTGAACAACCCATCAAACCATCATGGTAAGTAACCGGTAATGTATGACTAACAAATTCAATTGCATTAGTCACAATATTTTGAGTCAAATGAAAGACTTTTAACTATCAATCAATTGTGTAATATTAGATGATTGTTAAATCACAGTACTTTTACAAGTACATTAAAGAGCTCTTCACTGCTCCACAAGCACACTGAATTAATTCTCACTAAAGATATCCAAAGAGTACTTCTAAAAGTACCAAAATAGCACCTAGCTCACTAATCATCAAAACAATCAATCATTGCATCAAGTAAAAATTGTCTTAGACTCTACTAAGATGTTCACAAGATTAGTTATACATTAAAGGAATTAAAATTTTCAATAAATCCTTACCATTATCATTTATAATTAAGTTGTCACATAACTAGATAAAAGCTAATACATTTTCCATCAAACCCTTTTCTTACATACCGCCACATGCAACATTCCTTGTGGCATGATCGTTCTAGCAATGGAAAATTAATCCTTTTCCTGCCACAATGTTAAACATCACTTTCCTTTGGCACCAACTCCCATCATTTCCTGTCAATGTAGTTGTCAACAAGCTTTAGCAACAATATTAGATACATTATTAATCAATCAATAGAGAACCTCTAAAAGTGATCTTTTAACATCTACTCATCTCCATGAGCAATCATAACATACTAATTAACTACTACATATATTGAAGTAAATTCTTGTTCTACTTTTCACAATGCTTATTCACACTAATGCATATTTTTCTTTAAGATATCTAACCATTAGTTTTACAAGTCCATGTTTCCCTTTAAAACATATAACACATTAGTTATGTTTACATACAAGTAATAAACTATTGTTTCTACGCCTTTGCACATGCGTTCCTTCCACAGTTATTTTCCAAGAAGTTAACATAGTTTCTTTAACTTACAAAGAACGCATCTCCATAACACAATGACTATTTTTTGAGTATCCAATAGCTTATCTTATGGCCCTTCTTCAATATATGCAATGCATATTCCCTTCTCTAGAAATCTACCATCATTTCATGTAAACAATTACTTACTTCTTTCTTAAAGGAAGTCATCATAACCCCATTTCTCTATCTTCCTATAAGTAAGTTTCTCATGCTTTTCCTTTCAAGAAATTATTATAGATATCCATATTTACGCTTAAAGAATCTAGAAGCAATAACAAGGTTAACTTAACATTTTATGCACCAAAATCAAGAATTCGATCCATCTCATCTAGAAAGACAATCTTTTCAAGAGATTAATATTTCCAAGAATGTTAACATCGATTATCATTATTTACAAGAAAGTCAATAGAGTAATTTCTTTACCAATAAAACTTATAAAATATTCAATCTTTAACCGCATGCATTAACATGTTCTCTTCACCAAGAAAACATATAAAATATTCAATCTTTAACTGCATGGGTTAACATGTTTTCTTCACTGAGAATACATATAAAATAATTAAATATTTAACTACATGCATTAACATGTTTTCTTCACCAAGGAAACATGTAAAATATTTAATCTTTTACTGCATACTATTATGCATATATTATCTATATTTGGTAAGAATTGCTTAATAAAATACCCAAATAAAACAAACATATATTTTTTCTTCAAGAAAGTGAGAAAGTTACTTATCATATTCATGGAAACCTCCTTGTCTCCATCACCTCTGTTCTGGAAGCCGAACCCACCAAAGACACTAGAAACAATTTTTAGTAGCCAAGAGAAGAACCCAACAAGGGTTTGTGTAGATTTTTGTCTTAATTTGGTTTTAAAGTCCATTGGGTTCTCTCTTAAAATATATTGGCTAGTCCTCATCTGCCTCATGCTTCTGTCTCTTGTGCAACTGTCTATACATCGTTATAGTCAAATAATAATCTCAAAAGAGTTGCTAGCTCTCTATAATCACACACTCGACATTGGCTGCAACGCAAAACCTCCAAATCCACCTCGCAATAGGCTCCAACAACTATTATGTCTATACCTTACTTAGCAGTAAATCCCAGTCTCATCACAAGCAAGCTTCTGCCATCATTTTAGGTGAGCCGGAAAGCATAATGAATCGAAGGAAGTAGGGTAACTAGAAGGGACACGAGGGAGAGATGCAGAGGGTAATGGCATCTTTCTCGCGACCATTTCCCCATTTGTCTAGTCATTTACTTCTCCGAGGAGTTTGGCCTCTCATCTTTCCGAAAGTAACCACTGCGGTATCAAACCAGCAGTTGTATTGCATTCACTTGTGAGCGCGGCCTCCAGGCTTCTTCTTGTCTCGTTTGGCCACCTTGGGCATTTTCCCTCTCACCTTCTCTGCTCGGGCAAGGGAACCATGAACCTTACTCATTGTGATGCGGTAATGTTGCAGGAACTCCCCAATCCAAAGGAATATTGTGGTGTGTCTGAATTTATGTAGAAGGAATCGATATGGAAAAATGAAAGCTCACAGAGGTAACACTGTGAAAAAAAAATACACAATCCCCTACCATCCAAGAAGCGTTTCCTTTTTACCAAGATCCCTTTCTTGATTTCCCTCAATCAGTTTTGAAATATCAAGAATCGGTTTGTAACTCATTTGTAACTCTTTGATTTTACAATGAGTTATTTGGTTATTTACAAAAGGAATATTACACCAACCTTTTTCATGCAACAGAGTGTACTCAACAATTTTACTCAGTTGTTTTCGTTGAATAATAACCTGCTGTAATTAATTCATCGTGGCTCTACTTTTCAATTTTTTTATTTTTTTTTCGTGCCTACATATATATTTGGCGCGAAAGTTATTGAAATCATTTCTTCTTTATATCTTGGATAGATTCTTAATCTCAGAAAGCATCATAATGGATGGCATAACAATGGAATCAGATATCCTTCCCAGTGGGGGATCGGATCATTGGCCAGTCTTGCTCATTGTTGAAGTTCTGGGTACCCCGAGGAACAAACCCTTCCGGTTTGAGAAATTATGGTTAGACCACCCCAACTTCCTTGAGATGGTAAAGAAATGGTGGTCAGAACCTTTGGAGGTTAGCGGATCCAAGATGTTCAATCTACAAAAGAAGCTAAAAACAACTAAACAAAAGATAAAATATTGGAACAAAACGGTCTTCGGAAATATATTCCAGGAGAAGGCCATTCTCGAGAACAAACAGGAACAGATCCACAAAGATGGTGCAGCAGGAAACTACAACGCTGAGGCTATGGAACATGAAAAAACTCTTTCTTAGTAATGGCATAAACGTTGCTCTCAAGAAGAGACTCTTTGGAGACAGAAATCGAGAATTCAATGGTTAAAAGAGGGAGAGCTGAATACTAGATTTTTCCACAGGTCGGCTCTAGACTATAGAAGTAATAATCAAATTCTCGAACTGAAAAATAATGCAGGGGAGATTCTAAAAAATCACAACGATATATCTGCTCTTCTCTCGGACCACTTTAAATCAATTGCTCAGGAACCTCCCATAAACAGAGAGGAACGCATCAAGGAATTAACAACTGCTATCCCTAAGACTATTACCTCATATCAGAACTGGGCCCTATGTAGCGAAATATCCTTGGAAGAGGTGGAGGAAGCGATTAGGAGCATGCCTAATGATAAAGCTCTAGGTCCAGATGGCTTCACCATCAATTTCTACAAGGCTTGTTGGAGCATTGTCAAACAGGAAGTTTGGGAGGTAGTGGAGGACTCCAGACGTTCAGGGACCTTTCTAAAATCCCTCAACTCCACCTTTCTAGCACTCATACCCAAGGTTGAAGAAGCCAAGACACTTAATCAATTCAGACCCATTGCATTATGTAATGTAATATACAATATTATTTCAAAAGTCATAGCAAATAGACTGAAGACGATTCTCCCTGGCATAATCTCAGAATCAAAATCGTGCTACGTTGAGGGTAGACAAATTCTTGATAACATCTTATTAGCACAGGAAATGATTCTCTCACTTCATTCAAGGAAAGAAGCAGACATGCTCATGCAATTGGATCTTTCAAAAGCTTATAATAAAATCGGCTAGAAATACCTTGAAGCTGTTCTAGGAGCTTTTGGCTTCTGCAGGACCTGGATCAAGTGGATACTGGCTCTCATCAAATCTCCTAGATACTCCATCCTTGTCAACGGTGCTCCATCTATCCCTTTCACTCCTTTGAGGGGGATAAGACAAGGGGATCCCTTATCCCCTTTTCTCTTCGTAATCCTGATGGAAGGCCTCAGTCGAACCATAGCCAAGAGGAAAGAGGAAGGGACAATAAAAGGTCTACAGCCTATAAGATCGCTTCCTGCCACTACTCATCAGCAGTTTGTTGATGACACCATGTTACGTGGATCTCCCACTGTGAAGGAGGCGGTAGCTTACAGAGCTATCCTGGATCTCTTCAGCCAGTCCTCTAGCATGGAAATTAACTTTTCTAAGTCCACTATTTTCTTTTTCAATACTCACCCGGGAGTTCAAACTCAATTATCCCAGCTGCTAGGATTTAGGATTGGCTCCCTGCCTTCGAGATACTTGGGAGCTCCTCTAACTCTCAGACCCTGACAGAAAGGGCATTGGGATAAAGTACTTGCCAACATGAAGAAAAGATGCTCGCATTGGACGAACAAAGCCCTCAACCTGGCGGGCAGACTCATGCTAACCAAAGCCGTCCTTCAGGCCATCCGGCAATACCTTCTCTCTATGCTTCCTGCCCCCAAAGGCATTCTGGAGGAAATGAGAAATATTCAACTATCCTTTCTATTGAGCGGAAATGGGGATAAGAAAAAGTGGGCTTTGGTGGCTTGGAATAAACTCTGCATGCCTAAATCTGGGGGGGGTTGAATCTAGTTGATCGAGGGGTGGTCAACCGGACTTGTGGAGCTAAGATATGGTGGAAATGGATTGAGAATCCAAGCTTACCATGGGCTCGGCATTGGAAAGAAAAATATGTTCCATACTGTGACACTCAGGAACTCATCAGACTATAGGAAACCCCGGAAGGCTCACCCATATGGAATCATGCCAAACGTAACAAGAACCTAGCCCAGGAGAACAACTTTTGGGAGATTCGTAACGGCAGGCTAGCCTTGTTCTCGGAAGATTCTTGGTAGCAGCTCCCCAAACTCGATTCTCCAGAACTAACAACCATAAAGCAAACATGTCAAACTCAGGGTAGATACAAAGTCAGTCAATACTGGAATCAAAACAGTACAGATGCTAATTGGAGGGAATGGATAAACTTAAATCCTGGGAATATAGAGGTAAACAACCATACTAATCAGCATTTCAATGAGCGCATCCTAAAAATAAAGATTAGGAAAACTGAAGAGGATGAAAAACTAAGGTGGGGTCTTAAAGGCAATGGAAACTTCTCATCGGAAGAGGCCAGGAACATAATAGAAAAGGAAGAACAAGAAGAGGTTATGCAATGGTGCAGCAAGGTATGGGACAACCTTCTATGGCCAAAGATCAGAACTTTCCTCTGGCTACTGATGAGAAATAAGACTCTAACTTGGGACAATCTATGCAAGAAAGGTTTTGAGGGACCCTCAATATGCCCTATGTGTTTTGTGGAAGAGGAATCCCTGAACCACCTTTTCAACACCTGTGAATGGGCATGTCAATTATGGCATTGGATGGAAGGGATCCTTAAGAGTTCTGATCGAAATAGAGATTCTATTCACAACATTGTTCTGGATTGGAAGAAAAACTTCTCTAGCATACAAAGAGTCAATAGAATATGGAAGTCGTTACCAGGGTTTTTACTTTGGTCTATCTGGAAGGAGCGCAATCGCAGAATTTTCCAAGATGAACACATGAACATTGATTTCTCTAGAGACAACATAATTACCAATATTCAGAAGTTAATTCAAACCAAATGTAAAGAGGAAAGCAATGAAAGGTCGACAACACAGGACTTACGTATTTTGAAAAGCTTCCGGCTGGAAGGAACCAACAATATTACTGTTCCGAGACATAGAATGCAGCCACCCTCACAGAACGATAAGTGGGAATGCCCACTGGAAGGAGGTTTAAAATTCAATTTTGACGGGGCTTCGAGAGGCAACCCTGGCATGGCTGGAATTGGAGGTTTCCTACGCAACGAGCATGGAGAAATTCTCGATATCTACTATAAAGCACTTGGGGAAAGCATGAACGCAGCTCTCGAACATGGTCTAAGAATTGCAGAATCCAGATGCCTCTGTAACATTATTCTGGAAGGAGATTCCGCACTGGTCATTTCCACAGCTCAAAAATTGCAGTGGGGTACAAAAGCAAACAAAGCTACTAAGCATTGGAGGCTAGCCAAAGTTACAGAAAGCATTGCAGAACTCATGGCTGGCATGCAAGGTCTAGTCTTCCATGCGGTTAGACGTCGGGCAAACGGGCTGCGGGATTACCTGGCGAACTGTGGAGTAGACAGTGAGGAAAGGGGATGGGACAGCTGTTGGGAGGAGGTGAACTGTCTGAATTTGAAAATTCGATGCACACAGCTGGTGCAACAAGACTTAAACGACACCGACCGAGCCTGACCAGTAACAGTATATCTGTCTGTTACCGTAAAAAGGAAATTTCGGGCAACGACAGGGTTTATTATCACAGAAGCGGGACGATTGGACATATGTGGCGGTGGTCTTCAGTGTGAGGAAGAGCCAAACATGGGAACCATCAACATGGTTCATGCCACGAGGAAATCCGTAAAGACCGTTTGGGGAGAAAGGACATTCGCCTCAAACCTGATAGGAAGCCAATCAGAAACATTTATGCTTCTGCAGGGGAAGGATTTGAGAGACGTGCGAACACCCTCTGCATTAATTAAAACAATACCACTTCTCTGGTTCAGAAGGAAGGGCATTCTCTGGAGAATTCTATGGCTAAAGGCTATTTAACCAGGGGTTCAGGCTCGGCTTCCTCCATATCAGTCCTGAGCTCGGCGAGCAACCACCGCCAGCCTGTTAGTGAAAGGACTTACCGTGAGATGTTGAGAGGGAACAGTATGGATGCAGGTAGATGTAGATGCGCGGCAACTAACCGAGATCTGCGCAATGCGCAGAATATGTATGAAACTCGAGCATCAATGAGGAGAAAACGCAAAATCGGTGAGTTGGATGCTGAAGTTAAACAGGAAGAAGCGCAGAAGAAGGGGGGAGCAGCAGTGGATGAAGTTGATTGGCTGAGTGACTCGGGCACACCTACCAAAAGAGCAACTCAATTTCCTCGCACTAAGGTGGAAAGCTGGAGGATAAAGGCTCTCCTGGCGAAATCCCTGGAGATGAAGGAAGATGGGAAGCAACGCATCGGGAAGGACCACCCTGCTCTGGATAATCATCCTGGTAATCCCCCTGCCAGCCATGAGTCTTTGGAGCGTAGAATCTCCGCTGTTCAGGAAGGGGTGGAGGTGGTTAACAAGAAATTGACCCTGCTCATCAGATTGCTCAAGCAGACTTTGAGACTGGACCCCTTGGTGCAGGAACAAAGGATGAAGGAGGCCTAGGACCTCCAATCCATGCAGGAACTGCAAGCCAAAATTGATAGACACATCCTGGATGTGGGTCTGGATACTGCTAGCAGGATGGGTGGCTTCCCGCGCCCTGGTGGGCTCCCCTAGTCCTCTGTTTCTCTCTATTTGGTTTTTTCTGCTTCGAATCGACGCCTTTCCTTCTGGTCTACCTCTTGACTCTTTGTGTTATGTATCGGCTTCGGCCCTATGCTTAGTTCATATGTTTCGGCCCTATGCTTGTTTTGTGTCAAATGTCCAAATTTTGAAAGTGTCATGACGCTATACCTCTTTGTTCAAAAGCTAGCCGTCGTGCGTGGTGTGCAGTCTGGTTTTGAAAGGCTCGCATGGTGGCTATTTTGGTATTGGAAGCCCAATGTCGGTTCACAGAGAGGTTGTAATGGCTATCTTAGGTTTCTGTCTCCCTCATCAGACTTTTTGTAAAATATTTTCTTCTTTAATACGTATACAACTCACTTACAAAAAAAAAATTATTTGCCGCGAAAGTTATTGAACTCATTTCTTCTTTCTATTTTGGTGCTAAGGCTGTTTGGACACTATGCGTTCATCTACATCCCAGGTAACAAAATAACTTCTTACCTTTACGCACATGCTAGTTCTTTTGTACATAGTTTAGTTTTCTTTAACAAGAACTCATGCTTATTTTTTACTAGTATGAAATTTTACAATACCAAGGCACAAATAAAGCAAAATTGTAAGAGATTCCTTATTCCCTCCTATATTGAAATAATTTCTCCATTCGTGTGGTTCTGAGGTCGGCCAACTATGTCGAGGTTCTTTTTGTTTCAATAGTATTCACTACACGTGTTAGTTATTTTCGTATTACATCTATCCTAGGGGATTCAAAATGTTAGGAATGAATCTCATTAAAGTGGGTTGTGTGTATAAAGTGTAATTCTATTATTTAAATAAAATAGATGTTCCAATTCCCACGATGGTATTTCGACATGTATTTGGGAATAATTGAACAAAGGGGTTTTATAACCTAGAGAACACTTATACAATTTCTCTTAAGTTTCATATTTAAATGAAATTACTAGTTTCCTTACTTTCTTCAATACTAATGGCACTAGAAGGTAACTCACTCTTGATAACCATTATTTTTGATAGTAAGTTCTTACTTGACAATAATATAAAAATATATCTTGTACGTATTTGGTGGTACTTGTATATCTATTATATTCACGGTTTGTTATACCATTTTCTTGTATTAACCGTTCTGAGAGCAAGTGAGTATTGATATTTTCAATGTTTTCTTTTGCATTCTCTTTTATACAAAGTTAACACACATTATATACTAGTTATTTGCATCGCATATGAGTTATATGGTAAAATATGAGGAATGCTTATATTCACTATTATATTGAGTATGTTGGTAGTATGCCACAACTAGGATTTTGGTTTTTGATTCTTTTGCTTACATGTTGTAACAAATTGTGAACCTATTTTTTTTATTTGATCATAAATTCCATAATATCTATAGTTTCGAGTTTAATATATATATAAAACATAAATAAATTATTTGAATATTTATATTATTAATTTATTGCAATATAAAGTATATATAAATCTTAACAAAATATTTTAATAACTAAAAGGATATAATTTAAAGTAAAAAATATCAACCTTAAAAATAATAGAAAGATATATACATAATTCATTTAATTATTAACAAAATTTAATAGTAACATTTAAAAAAGTGATTTAATTACAATTAAAGAAAACAATGTAGGTTATAAATAAAATATTTTAATGTTATAGTTAAGTAATATTAATTTGTGTTTAAAAATATAATAATAATGAAAAAATATTTTAGCCATATTTTAGCCTCGTCAATATAGTTCGTGAATAAAATGTTTCAATGCTCATGTTAAGTAAAATATTCCAATGTAAATTATGTATATATTATATATTTTTAAAAGAGAAAAACACATATATTATATAATGTAACTAAGGAAATAGTTTATTAAGTTTAAAACATTTCAAGTAGGTTAATTATTTTATAGTTTTGTAAAATTTTAAGCTTTTTGAAAGCGGTAAAATTTAGTTGGAATTGTAAGTTTAAGACATGTAGTCCACAATCCAAGTGTCCATGAAAATTTCAAGGAGTTTAATCCATTTATTTATTAAAATATATAATTTAAACAATGAAAAATGGAAAAAAGTTATCAAATCCCTAAATATGTAAATATTTTTTCAAGTTTTTCACTCTAAAAGATGTTATCACCTAAAGAGTTTTTATTGGTTTCAAGGTTTACTAGATCCATAACCCTAGACGTGCAGCTAAAATCTATATACAAAATTGGAAAAAAAATTAATATGTAAACTTGGAGAGATTGAATAAGTATAAGTACTTACCTAGTGAATTTGAAGATGGCCTAATATAATGAAATATAAGAATATGAATTGACTTTCCAAATATGTAAATTTTATTTTTAGAAATTGCTTTTAACTATGAAAAATTTAATTTCTGAACATTAGTAAGTTAATTTTCGTACAAAATATAATCCATATTATTTTGTTCATGAAATTTTGATTGTATAAATCATGGAACTTTTAACATAAACGTTTGTTATTGTAATTTTTTTATTTTTATTTCAAATTATGAAATAAATTATATACTTAAAGTTACAAAGATTTCAATCAATGCAACCTAGAGACATCATACTCTTATCAAATTTTCATTTTTGTTTTTGGATTTTACATTTTCATGTCCTCTACTACATATTATAATTCTTTTCCAAATGATTAATTCCCCCAAAAATTATAGTGGAGATATCTTAGGGGTGTATTTTAATATTTTAACATATGTCAAAAAAAAAATGTATTAAATTAAGTGAAAGCTATTTTTAAAATATTTTATATTTGAAATATGAAAAGTACACTTTAAATGGAATTTTGATT
>APFE031215108.1:143287-154711 GCA_000404065.3 Pinus taeda | reverse complement strand
ACCATATTAACAGTAAACAGGTGCAGTAAAATAGAACACATCATCACACATAAGCCACACACATGAACACCATGATATAAGGTGGAAACCCAATGTGGGTGAAAACCACCTGCTGCAATATGTCTCTATCTTCATTCAATTAGAAACTTCCTTTTACAATTGTACTGGTGCAGTCCTTTACCAGTACGCAGGCTGCAACCTGCAGAGAGCTACAACCCTCTCTCGTTTTCCAGACTCTCTTGGAAGGGAGCTACAACCCCCTTAGCTCTTGCACTAGCCAAGATACTAGTACGTAGGTGCTGGCCTACAGAAGGCTACAACCTTCTCTTTCTTCCAGGGACCATGTTTCATAAATTTTTCAGACTGGATCTATGAACATCAATCAATCATCAAGAATTTCTGCATCAAACAATCTGCTTTTCACCAATTAACATTGAATCAAGTAGACACTTCTCTGACAGTTGTATCCAAATCACAGTAACTATAACCACACACCAAATCTAAACCCATAACAAAAGATACTATCATTCAAGCTTAAATATTAAGACCCACCAGTAGAACTTATCCTTCTCCTTGTGCTCAGGTTCCTTCTTTATTCAGATCTAGATCTGCACCATAACCCAATCACAATATTCCAGATTTAGCACTTTATCAGATATTCAATAACAATTCAGATGATGCTTTGCCAAATGATCTCCTTCCCCTTTTATAGTCTTAGGTCTTTCACAATACCATGGTCCAAAACCATAATAACACAATACCATGAACCCAATACTTGGGATCAACACTTTTGGATGCAATACCACGGACCAAAACCATAGGATCAAAAAACTATCAGACCAATACCATGAACCAACCATGAAAGAGCGTGAACTTTTCTCCACATGAAATAAACTTTTTCTCCACATAAAAGTGCGTGAAATTTTCTCCACATGAAATAAACTTTTTCTCCACATAAAAGTGCGTGAAATTTTCTCCATATGAAATAAACTTTTTCTCCACATAAAAGTGGGTGAAATTTTCTCCACATGAAATAAACCTTTTCTCCACATAAAAGTGCGTGAACTTTTTTTTTCTACATGAAATAAACTTTTCTCTGCATAAAAGTGCGTGAACATTTCTCCACATGAAATAAACTTTTCTTCGCATAAAAGTGCGTGAACTTTTCTCCACATGAAATAAACTTTTTCTCCTCATAAAAGTGCGTGAACTTTTTCTACATGAAATAAACTTTTCTCCGCATAAAAGTGCGTGAAATTTTCTCCACATGAAATAAAATTTTCTCCGCATAAAAATGCATGAATGTTTCTCCACATGAAATAAACTTTTCTCCGCATAAAAGTGCGTGAACTTTTCTCTACATGAAATAAACTTTTATCTTCATGAAAAGTGCGTGAACTTTGCTGCACTATAATTTATCATCTGAGATGATTTGCCATCAAGGACAACACTTGTCTCATAATTCCAACAATCTCCCCCTTTGGACTTGATGGCAAAGCTCACTTGTCACACGTAGAACTATCATCTGATTCCTTTCAGCTATCCTGCACCCCAGGCATTCAGTCACATCTGATATCTCTTCTTGAAGATTCATCTAGTTATAACTAAGTGAGACGATCTTCTATGAGTGGGTTGCCATCAAGTACAACAAATGCGTCATAATGCCAACAAAAGGTAAATGGAAGCCTATTGAAGCCATACACTGGGGATCAGCCCAATGACTACATGATAGTAGCACAATATTAGTGCTTCAGGTAGCTATAAGGAGGCGCAGGACTATAAACTACACTGCCCTATTTGTAGAGATGTGGGACAAGGGGTCTCGCGAAATAGGATGGCATCACAATATCAAAAGAAGCACAAAGGGAGCTGCAATATAGGGGGAGAGAATGTGTAGCGCAGCCAAAAAGTAACCATTATAGTCACTATTCATGACTTGACTGCTAGGAGACAGTTAAGAGGAGTGGAGGCGCAACATTTAAGGCATTTAAGGCTAAATTTAAGAGTGAAATCTTTGGAAATATGCCACCAATCTATCATTTATGAAAGTGTTTTTGGGGGAACGGTCGAATTGGATTTTGGATTCTCCTATAAATTACGTGTGGCTATCCAACAAAAAACACTTTGCATTTTCATAATTTTTGCATTGTGTTGTCGATTGCCTATGAATTTCTCATATTGGGAGGATTTCGTCGCAAGCCCTACATTTTCCAAGATATCAGAGGTAAATCAGACATTTTTCTTAGAAAAGATGCTAGGACCAAGCCCTGTGGAAACCATGAGTACTGGTGGAGATGTCGCTTCTGAGGGAGTAGTTCCAGAAGTTGTGAGTATGGAGGTTCCAGTAGCAGTGCCTATAAGGCCGAGGTCACTTAGGCCAAAGCATACACCAATGAGAGAGGTCCCCAAGCTGAAGAAAGATAAAAAAAATAAGTCAGTGTTAGTGCTCGAGTCACCGAGGAAGCATGCCGCTACACAAGCTCAGAGGAAGGAAAATACGAGTGCAAAAGAGAAGGGGGAAGTGGTGGATCTAGAGTCTGAGGAGGGCATGGAAGATATAGACATTGAGGGGTTTGACCCTATATCTAGGTTGTGGGAGTATATCCCTCCATTCAAGGGCAAAGTGAAGGTCCCGAAGGACCCAGATGCAGGTCAATTCCTCCTCAACACACCCCTGTTAACGAAGAACATAACTTTTGAAGGTCCGCACTTGGCACAGATCTTGCACTTGAAGCTAGAATATTGGGATTTGGCAGACCACGAGTGGCTCCTATATCTAGCTAGAGACATATACATGAAGAGGGTCTTCTACAAAGAGTCTGGTTTCACCGTGTTAGAGCTTGTGGAATGG
Organism: Pinus taeda; assembly: GCA_000404065.3. NCBI lineage: Eukaryota > Viridiplantae > Streptophyta > Pinopsida > Pinales > Pinaceae > Pinus > Pinus taeda. The sequence goes on along the minus strand of APFE031215108.1, from coordinate 151,860 downwards.
ATTTGCGGAGTAAACAAGTTAGGGTTGTTGAACCTATTGTGGGTGCCCCACTACCATCGCTCAAATATAAACTTGATCGTCATTAAGTAGTTGTTGTGCCTAGTGCATGATGGGTGCTTGTCGTTGAATGCATCAATCCCCATCACCAATATGCTAATCCATGGAATCATGCTATTTCCACACTTAGGGTTAAATCCAGCCAAGAAGTTTGGCGAAAAGACGAGCGAGCACGACCTCACTAAGAATATGAAAGACAAGTTTAAACTTGTGAAGAAGCCACGCAGGTACTTGATTACTTTAATTACTGACCTCGTGGTAAAGGTTTCCATGCATATTTTGGCTAGAAATATTATGATATGGCTAGAAATATTATGATAAAGTGCCGCATGAATGAGGTGACGGCACCAGTGGTTTCATTGGCAGCATAGTGCGCGAAGGGCATATAGTTAAATTGGGCATGCTACCTGTGTAGTGGGTTCCTCGTGAACTACAAAGAAGCACAAGATGAGAGTAAAACCTTCCACTATTCGTGGTTGTTAATCTCGATTGTGCTGGTCACCTGGGATTTGCTGGAGGACACCTAGTTTCCTCGTGCAGAAAAAAATCTATTGGAAGTAGAAAAGTTTGCATCTGTCTAGGCAACAAAAGAGGTTGCGCGGGTCATAGAGAGAAAAGTATTTGGGAGCTAATGGAGGTGAGCATTCACATGACCATCAACCAGAAGCCTTGGTTTTCCCTAACTGTGTTTGAGCAACTTTTAGGGTATGCAAAGTTCAAAGCGGACTTCCACCATGTATTCATTCGGACGCAGAAGGATCTGGAGCAGAAGTGGTTGGACCTACCCTACCTTGCTACTGATGATGTTATTGAAGAGGTCATCAAGCACTTTCCAATAGATTGGCATTCTCCTTCCAATCTAGCCACAAGGACTAGCAAGTCCATGGAGAAGACAAAGAAGGATGCAGTGAAGTAGAAGGTTCAGCAGTTGGCTGAGAAAGGAAGGAAAGAGGCCGAGGAGAAGGCCCAGGTGGAAGCAGAGCATGCCATGAAGAAACAGGTAGAGCAGGAAGAGTGCGGCTCCAATTGGAGTGAGAATTCCCCTTCACCCCAAATGGAGGAGGAAGAGTAGTCAGAACAAGTGAAATGGTACACAGAGTAGGAAAAGGAAAGACCACAAAAGAAGACAAAAGCCACCAAGTTGTCGCTAGATCCGATTACTTTGATGGATGGTGACCTGGATGAAATTGGAGACAAGGTGTAGGATACTATAGTAGAAATTCTGCGCCAGTTTGAGCAGCAACAAAAGCAAGCACTAAGTACCATCCAGAAGGATCTACATGAGTTGCAAATCTAGACAACTAGAATCGAGGTAGGTGCAGGACAGAGCAGCACTGAATCAACCAATTTGGCACTGGGGACCATTCAAGCAGCAGAGATCGTTCGATCATTGGATCTCCAGGTGGTCACACTGCCTCATGAAGATTTGAGCATGGAGGTGGTTACTAACAAGGATATTGTTAGCTCTATGAAGAATATTGTCCTCAACCTAGCCGCACTCCCCAGCGATTTTCTTCAAACACTGCAAGCAAGTGTAATAACAAAGGCTAAGGCTTGGGAGAAGCACGTGCTGAGCCTGATAAGGGAGTACAGAGTCAATAATGAACAGATATTTGTTAAGAAATCAACAACGCTAGATGCATAGAAGAAATTTTAGGCACAGAATGACCAACTTATAGCTGTGGTGGCCAAGGCATGTAGAACAGTACCTGAACTGCATATCATGGAGGAAGCACCATTGGAGGCAAAGATTAGGAAGTTGGCTGCAGGTGTACACAATGCCAAAATAGGAGTGGCCAATGTTCAATTTGAAATAAACATGAAAATCACAGAGTTAGAGTTGAAGTCACAACCTTCAACTCCACCAGAGGTCAGAGAACAAGACGAAGCCACTGTGAAGGATGGAGTCATAGTAGTGGATGTCATGGTGGTGGATTGCACTACACTCTTCAAGCAATCGATGGAGCTAGTTACAGCTCTGCACAAAGATCCTAACTTGTCGAGGTTAAACATAGAAGTCCGTCAATTGCAGCAATAGTATGATGAAGCAAGAGTGACGGCGTGCACCGTCACTATAGCACAACGATTTGCCAAGCTACATGAGGCGAAATAGTTTCTTGAACAGGTGGAAGCAGCAGAAAGGAAAGAGGTGGTCCTCAAGGCAAGATTGGGGCCTTAGCTAGATGAGGCCTACATTATTTCTGCCAAAATTCAGGAGAAGTTGGCAAGCCTACAGAGCATGTAGCAAAAACTCAAGGAAGACAATGTAGGAATGGCAATAGAGCAACTGGTGGAGCAGATCAAACAAGTAGCCACGCAAAGCGTCGCTGTAGTAGTTGTGGAAAAAGGGTAGTTGGAGGTATCCGTAGTAAGATTTCCGTGACAGTAGAGTGACTCAAGGGCGAGTCATGATCTTTTTGATAGGGGCATGTTGGGATAGGGTCCCCTAGGGTCAATTTTGGGGAAAAATCCCAAGTTTTGTTGTATAAAATGTAAAGTCTCCACAAGTTGTGGTCGTGGAGTGCATAGATAGTAAAGTGTCATAAAGGGTTTTACCCTTCTTTTATGTAAGTTGAGTAAGCTTTTATAGATCCACCCATCGTCCGCGGACTATGGGATTGTATAAATAGGTGTGTCTTAGGATGTCTAGGAGAGATATGGATAATGAAGATGAATGTAGTGGGACAATCAGGGTAAGAGAGAAGAAGCCTTAGAGTAGAAGAAAGGCTCTGAAGTTGTGTGCATAAAGGCCTAGAGTAGAGTGCATAGCTGAGAGCGCAGGGAAGTCTTGAGTCTATAAGCAGAACTAAAGCATTAATAAAGAGATTATTCCAATAATTCCTGTGTTTTTCCTTTTTGTTTCTATTTATATGACTGTACCTCTTGTTATAATGGTTTTATGAAATAATGGTGTATTAATTCGTGACTTTACATGATTGATATTGTTACATGAATGCAATTACTGTTAACTGTTTATGTGAAGAATATCTTATTGTATGTAGAAGTTATTAACACTTAAGTGATCTGGGTAATTACTAGGTTAAGAGTAATCTTTGATGCATGTAAGTAGCTAATTCACATATTTAGGGTCTGTGAAAGATAGTCATGAACGTTCACAAAGGTATAGAAGTTAATTAAGGGTAGTGATATTGTTAATCCTTTAAGGCTTATCGACCTACGCGAAGACAGATTTAGGGCATAAAAGGACATCACACTCATCTCTGGGTGCGGAAACTTGGTTTTGACATCCCCCCATACTGCTTCAGGTGAGACTTTAGTCCATGCTCTACGGATTGATGCTGAAAGGGCTAGTAGTGTAGGGATTTGTTTGGAAAAACTAACTCTGAACATGGGTCAGGACCCACTATGCCAATAGCCACAGTTAGAGATCAATTGTTTCAGAACCCCAAATCGAGTGATAACATGATTAAAGAAAAACAGGATTGTAGTAGTTGTGATGTTATTGAACATGGGCTTGGTTTCAACCCATTTGGTGAAATACTCAACGACCACAATAATATGCTTATGGCTATTATAAGATGGGGGTTGACACTACATAAAGTTAATAGCCCATTTAGAGAAAGGACCAATTGCGAGGATAGGATGGAGGGGAGAACGTAGAGCTCACACATGATTTTCTGGGAAGTGGCCATTCCAAAGAGGTGACCACCACAAGCGCCAGCGTGGCAAGCATTCATTACTTTCTCAACTTCAACATCATTGAGAGAATGATGAAGGAAAGTGTTGACACCGCGATTATAAAGATCGTCCTCGATGAGGAGATAGTGAGGGACTTGATGTGAGATACGTCATCAATCATCGCGAGTGATATGGGGGGGGGGGGGGGAATTTACGGGTTTGCACATAGGTAAGGATGTCTCCATACCAAGGATCATCTGAGGTAATGGTGAACAAGTGTTCATATGGAAGGGTGTCATTTACCGGTGGATCATGTGCACCTGTAGGAAATTCAGAAATGAATTCAGAAAGGGCTAAACCTTTCTTACTCTTAGGTGTGACAAATTTGAGATCAAATTCTTGAACGACAATGATTCAATGGGCATACTTCTGATTAATGATTTGTCAACTCAACAGGAAGGCCATGGGGTTAGAATTGGTCACAACTTTGGTGGTACACATAAGGATATAATGACAAATATTTTGAAAAGAGAACAAAAAAGCCAATGCTAACTTTTCTTCATGTGAATAGGACACAAGGGGACTGTTAAGGTTCTTATTGACATAATATATGACATCCTCATTCTTGAAACCATCTTCTTGGATTAGGAGCCCATTAATCGAATAAGTAGATGTAGAGACATATAAGATGAAATCCCTTTCAAAGTTAGTTGGATTGATTAAGGGAGATGAAGTGAGTGTGTTTGAGGGCATTGAAATAATATTGAGCTTGGTCATCGAAAACAAATGGAATGTTAGATCGAAAGAATCTAAGAAATCCATGTGCAGTTGTGGGATAGTCAGTGACAAACCTACGAAGAATGTTTACTTTTCCTTGGAGGCTTTGCAACTGGCAAAGGGTACGAGGAGCAGAAAGTTCGATAATGGCTTAAAAATTGAAAGGATCAAGAGCGATACCATCTTTGGACACAATGAAGCCCAAGGGTTGGCCGAAAGGAACACAAATAACACACTTAAGGGGTTTGAGGTGAATCTTATACTTGCGACATTGAAATACTATGGTACGTAAATCATAAAGGTGTTGCGATCGATGCTTGGAATGAGTGGTGAGATTGTCTGGGTATGCAAGGATAATATGAGCCAGGTCATGGAAAAAGTAAGACATGCATGCCGAAAAGTGGCCCCAGCATTATTTAAACTAAAACGCATGACCCTATAAGGAAAATTTACCCACAGACTAGTGAAAGTGGTTTTAATATGATCAACATAATGGATACATAATTAGTTATACTTGGAGAATCCATTCATAAAGGAAAGAACCTCATGCCTCACACACTCATTAATTATTTGGTCTATGAATGGTGTGGGAAAGTTTTCTTTGGGAAAATATTTGTTCATATCATGAAAGTCCGTGAAAACATGAATGGTGCCTTATTTCATTAGAATGAGAATAGGATTGGACACCCATGTGGTGTATTCGATAGGATAGATGAAACCAACCTTCTCAAGCTTATCAATTTCAACTTTGATAGCTTCATGTTTGGAAGGATGGATAGGCCTTTAATTTTGGCGAACAGGGATGGTATCGGGCCAAGTATCAATGCGATGTTGAATAATGGGGGGATCAAGTCCAAGCATTTTAGAATAAGACTAGGATAAAACATCACAAAATTCTTTGAATAACTTAGTGCAAGCATCAATTTCTTTGAGGATGCATTGTGCCCCCAAGATGATAATTTCTTTGATCCTTGGTTTATTCGAAATGTTGATTTTGATGGTAGGGGAGATGTTAGCCATATTTCCTTATTCGAAAGCACATGGTGTAGGAATGGAATTTTTAAACCAATCGACTTCACCATGAATCAAGTATTTAGAGTCCACAACATATTGGTAGTGGATATGCTGCGGAAGGAAGTATGCATGATGGTGCATATTATCCAAAGGATAATTAGAGGTGCTCATGGCTCCAATGATGACTTCATTAGAACGAAATATGGGAGGACTGGAGGAAAAGAGACCACATGATGAAGAGAAGCTACCTAAGGAATATTCATGAGAGACAAGGTTCACAAAGGCATCGTCAATGCTAGGAGATAGATGAATAGTAGATGTAACATCTACCGATGTTGAGATCAAAGTGTTCATCGAAGAAATTTCAACAAAATCACAATATGCGACATCAAGAAAATCCCAATAGATTTATCCCATGAATGAAGATAGGTAGAGAATAGGGGAGGTACTATCAGTCATCTCGACATCAGGAGGAGGGATCATGATGCTTGGCTAAGAGACCTCCTATTCTGGCATAGGCGTAGGACCATAACCCATAGGTAGAGGAGGGGTGGAATCACTACGAGTGAAATTTAACTTGCAAAGCACTTGAAGTGTATCACAATAGTCTTCGAGATGGGGACAATGATGAGAATAATTGCCTTAGTTATCACACAAAGCACAAGGGTGATTCATGCGTAAGGATATGCTCTTCTTAGATGAGTCAGGAAAGGTGAGATGGACCTTAGGAGTGTTGGATCCAGTAAGGTATCAGGGACCACATTCTTGATATGAGGGAATTGAGGACAATTATTGGTGGCATGACCAATAACATCACAAAAAGTGCATGATGGAGTAGGCTTTGGTGGCTTAGGAGGAACTGGATTTGGTTGGGGTGCCTTGTCTTTGGTTCCATATTTCTAGAATTTTCTCTCCTCACCAAATGATTTCACAATAGGAGTAGGTTCCATTTGAGGTTGTTGATGAACTGAAGAAAAGGAAGGGGTTGGAACAATAGGTTGAACCCGGGTTAAAATAGTGTAAGTTTTGAGTTGATCAAGGGGAGTGTTTGCAGGAGGATCGATGTAATAGACTAGGATTCCCAAGGTAATGTTAGATAAACTCAATGTAGCCATGAAAGTTGTAGAATAAACTCCAGGGTGGTAGAAACTTAAGGTTGGGACTTAGTCATTGACTTAGTAGGTGGCTTGTCATATTTACATGTTCAAGTCTAAAGGTTGACTTGTTTGGTATTGACTTCGTTGAAATTCACCATAAGGATCTGGTAATCATTGGGGCTAGATTGTGAAGGTGGAGGAGATGCATGACCTTGTGTGGGTTGAGCAGTAATATATCCTTGATAAGGAAAATGATTGGTAAGAACAACCAGTTGAGATGAAGCATGAGGAGGAGAAGGTGGAGCCATGGGTTGTGGGCCTCTAGAAGTAGCTTCTTGAGCTTCAGATACTTGGTGAATCTGAGGTAAAAGGGGATACTTATAGGTATAATGGCCATATACGATGCAACAAGAACAAGTTTTATTCATACGAAGAGCCTTGTTTTGGTTGGGTTGGGCGCCCTATATCTGGGTTACAGGATTAGGCTGGTTTCCCTGAGGTGAATTAGGTTATGGACCCTGGTTACCCTGATTAACTTGATATTGTTGGTTTTAGTTACCTTTCCCCTTGTTCTGTTTATTGGGGTTGGGCAGATTGGTTGTGCTCTGTTGAGCATACACTTGACCTTGAGGAGGAGGTGGTTACTGAGGCAGAGTTGGAGGCATAGGGGGTTGGCGCACTAGTGCTCGAGGGGCTAGAACACTAGGTGGTGCATATAGATAGTAAGGAGAGGGGAAAACATTGGGATAAACAGGTGGAGAAAAATCTATCCCAGGCATCAATTGATGCAGATGGGGATACACATATGACATGTTGGAACTTGTATAAGTGTTGCCATTAGAAGTATTGGGAGGGGAATAGGTGTAAGAGGAATTGTACCCCCCGGGGTTAAACATAACTCATTAGAGGCGAAGAATATGGTTGAGGTTGAGGGTGTTAAATGGATCCAATGATACCATCAGTAGCATGAGATGTCCTCGGTGGATTAGCAACACCAAGCTGAGGCACATTGGGAATGACAGTATAAAGATATCTTAATTGGGAGTAGATCAGGTCATATTTCAAAGCTACTTGGAGCGCATCTTCCTCAGAATGAGGGAAGTTGGAAGAAACATATTTTCCAATGGGGGACAAAAGTGATTTAAGGAACCAATCCATATAGACACGGGCTTCGAATTCAGGAGCTTTACATATGCTCCTCCTTCTACACCATTCTTGAACATGGTTAGATAGGTGGGTGGTAGAATTTTGACAGAAATGTAGGTTTTAACCTCGTACAAAAATTACCTACATATGAATTCTAAAACACATAAAATAAACAATGCGAGAGCATAACACATAAAACACATATACGCAGATATTTTCCCCTAGATCCCGAAACCGGGACTACCAGCTTGATTTTTCATTATATTCCTTTCAATGTTATAATACATATTTATACATGATGAAGCATCCAATACCATGGACCGAAAACCATCGCATCCAAAAACATGTGCGAAAATCATCACAAAACCATAGGTGGGTCCACCCATCTTAACATAGGGTCCAAAACCAAAATTTTCCGAGGCACTGCCCCAAACCCCATAAAGTGGGGTTACGAGTATGCCTCAAACCCCCTATGACCCCCCTCTAACCCCCCGCTTAACTACGTGGGCTAGTCATGGAAAGAATCTAACACAACCCAACATTATCCCACTTGTTGTTTTCTTTCCACATGGGGCCATAAGAGAGCTTAGTCATTTTTCTAGCCCTGAAATGCCCATTGTCTCTCTACACCAAGAGAACTTCTCAGAGCTCACAGATTTTGTCAATGCATCTGTAGTATTCTTCAAAGTGTCCACCTTTACTAGCAACACTTTTTTGTCTTCTATCATATCCCAAAGTGATACTGAACATCAATGTGCTTTATCTTTGAATGATATGCCGGGTTCTTTGCCAAGAAAATTGCACTTTGGCTCTCACAGTCTATCCTTATAGCTCCCTATACTA